>KK502826.1:0-109316 GCA_000688735.1 Glossina austeni
ATAGGGGCTTTTGTATAGATTCGCGGGATATAGGTGAAGATGGGTGACATTTTCTAGTTTGGCCGCAATAGAGCCTCAAATATGGGTGTTCTGCCCTGTCCATTTTATGTTACCATACAAATTTTAAAATCCAACTGGATTTTAGTAGGATTTTTTAATATTGGTAGGTGTCTTTGCTAGTTAAATTCGAATTTATCTTCACACCCTTATTAAATCCCACATTTCTATTCAAACCCTTTTCTGTATCTTCTTTTAATTTCTGGGAAATCAAAATTCTTTATAGACTCATGAGTGATCACACTTATGATAAAGAAAAATGATTCGTGCTATACCATGTGATGTTTGTGATGTTTAGAATGTTGTCGAATCTGCTGAACATCTCGGATACATTGATAAGTCTGCCAAGCACAAATGGAACATTGGCAAAAGCTAATTACATTATGCTACATAAAAATGCAACACATTGCAAATGATTTTTTGACGAAAAATTTTTTAAGGACTGCTTGTCAGATATTGGGAAATTATACGTTCCTAATAACAAAATTCCGTTTGAAAAAAGTTAGTTTCTCGCGGGGAACTATTGTGAGACGTATTGTTAATATTGCCAATAATTTATGTGACCAATTAAAATTGGAATGCGGTAAGTATTTTGCACTGTGTTTAGACGAATCATGTGATATTACTGATATGAGTCAACAATTAAATTTTTTTTTTTTTCATTGGACAACACGCTTAAACATTTAAGCACTCAATTTGTGAAAAGAACCACAATGTAGACCCTAATTTGTGAGTAGAACCACAATGTATAACTTAATGTTTCTTCGAGGAATACATGATCGATTTGAAATTATCGAGGAATTGCTTGCAGCACCTCCTACGAAAAATACCACTACTGGCAAAGATTTTTTTAAGGTTTCGAGAAATTTGGTAAAAACAAAATGTAAAGTGGGACAAAATTGTCAATATCATAACCGATGGAAACAGGAATTGGATTATTAAAACGAATAAATTACGAAATAAAGCGTATTTTAGATAAAGGAAAATTTAAGAAGTATTTTGTAAAAAAGTTCCGACATAAAAATGCGTCATATCGGTTGTAGCAAAAGTAGTTAATTATATTATGTATACACTTGATATATATTGTCAAATTTAAATTAAATTAATTTATCATCACAAGGAGAGGGACTGTTTATGTTCTCTCATTTATAGCAAAATTAAAATTATTTTCACAAGATTCCTGATTGAAACCATTCCGTTGAGAGTGCGTTTGGTGTATTTTATTATATCATAATAATAAAAGTGTTCATTACATATTTTAATTTTGATCTGCTTATTAATCCATTCAACCTGTTGTGGCGTGATATGAAAATTAAAATTGCCTCCTTTGAGCGAAAAGCAGTCCGTCCCTGATTTAGACAATAATTTTAAAAGCCTTGATTATTAAAGTTACCAACATCTAAAATAAGCATTTAAGTAATTAATTTCTGTTTAAGAATTGGCTTAGCCCATGTGAAGGCGGTAGCTCAAAAGAAAGAGGGAATAAAAAGCCTAATCGTGAATTTATACGATATTGATACAAAACCAAACGCCTCACAAATTGATGGATGGTCTTCTTCAGGCATTAAAATGTTGCAGACGCAATTGGCTATTAAAAAAGCCCAAATACCCAAACCTAAAGAAATGCCCAAGAAACCGGCGGTGGGTATTCTATGTGTATGAAGTAGTTTTAAATTTTTTTGAATGTGATTTTAATAGTTGGTGACTCTTGTGGTAAATTTGAAAGCCAAAAAAACTCAGAATGTGGAAGAAACAGCTGTGGTTAAACCTGCCGCTATAAGACCGGTGATAACCGCCCAGCATTTAGTGCCATCTCTGGAGAATGTGAAAACAGAGCATTGGGATTTCGTGGATGAATATGATCCCTTATGGCCAAATGAATATGAAAAATTTAAGTACAAGCAACAAAACACAGAATGTTATAAGGAGAAACATATAATTTCAATAAAAGAAAAACGTCTTTTGCAAGTTATGCCTCGATATTATAACCTAAGTATTAAATCGAAATACCAGTTGTAAGTTATTAAAGTAAAGATATTCCAATCATCCACAAAATCTAAACAAACAAAACAAAATCTAAAATAGGAATTTCGTGAGTAACAAAATCTAATCTTCAGATGTCACAGGTTTGATAGCATTAGAGATTCCTTCAGCTTCTTCAGATTGTATAACTGTCTCCTCGATCTCTTTGCAGCAAAAAATGTACGTCATCTCGGGGAACTAACTTGTTTTATTAGAAAAACGAATTTATCTTTTAAAAAAAAAAAAAAAAAGAATAAATAAATTTTTTTTTTCTCGTTCATTTGTCTTATATTATTATAATTGTGCTTTTTCTATTCCAGCCAAAGTTTGCAACACTGTTTTATCTTCAACACTCAACCAGTACAATTACACTTATCCAATTACACCTATCATATCGGCCTCAATTATTATGGCCGTTTTTGTTTTTGTCGTGTTTTCTTTTTTTTTAAATATGTCTGACTAAATTCACGATATTTTACTATCTGGACATATAAGCGACAATTGTATTGACTTGGTCCACCTCCATCCAACAATCAAAAAAAAAAAAACGCGTGATAGAAAACTTTCAAAGCAAAAGATCATTTTTACAATTTCTGTAGTTAATTTGATATTTCGGAGAAGAGTAAAAATTAAAATCTCTATTCTTTTCTTTCTTGAAATTTTTATAGTTGTTGCGGTTGACCAAACATTTAAGCAAGTAAACATTTTTGACGTAACAAGTGGTCAAAATTCCATACTCTCACTTATTCTCACATAATTCAAAATTTTTGACGCTACAAGTGGTTCAAAATTTCATACTCACATAAGGCAAGGTTGTTGAGGTGTGAAAGATGAGTTGTCAGAAAAATTATACAAAATATGTTAAAGCGTGTAAATGACGTTATTAAGCAAAAACGACACCCTTCCAAACATTAATTTTTAATAATATGCTGTTTTTTATCTTCGTATCCTTCCTTATATGAAAAAAACCACAAATTAACGACGCTATGTTTTTTGAGATAGTGAAGTTATTTAATTTTCTTGTCTACTGGAATGTTTTGTTTTTTTATATTTCAATATGTATTCCGTAGTAGTACAAACGTTCGGTTTTCACCGTCGTTTGGAAATATTGCTGGAAAGACATTCAAACAAAAAATCTGCGCACTCACTAGTGACAGCACAATAGAAAAAGCGCCGGATAGTAATGAAATGGACAGATTTTTAACTCTCCTTTTTTTAATTGGATTACATATTCCTGTCTACACTGATTTTGAAATTGAGGATAATGAAAGCGTACGATTTAAAGCTGATCTTGATGATTTATAGTAATAGAGAATAAATATTATATATAAAATATATTCCATTCTGAGTGGTTTTTGTTCATTTTTAGAGAGTTTAAGTTTGACTTTAACAAATTCTGAGAGACTCTAAATTTGATTTTTACTAATTCTGAGAGAGAGTTTTTATATGGGAAGAAGTCAGATGTATTTTTTTTCCTCCACTTCCTCCTTCACTTATGAATCTTTTAAACGTGCTAGAGAGTACATGCAGATTTCGAAAATTAGCTAAAAGTAAAAATCAGAGTTTCGTACAACTGACTCAAGTAAATCTTGCACGCATGCCTTTATTAGCTATCCGTTTTTTCAATAAACGAAATTCTCTTATACTATCTACCATTTCAACTATACAACAAAGAGAAGTTCAACAATGTACTGGTAAGCCTAGTACAACGGAATTGTGAGAGTAAGAACCATAAAGCGAAATTATGTGAGAGTAAGATTCAAAAAACCGAATTATGTGAGTAACAAAATCTAAAAACGGAATTATGTGAGAGTAAGAATCTAAAATCTTTCAGGCATCTGCGGCGGCGTGCATGTATTATGTTTCTCAAATTTGTAATTGTGATGCAACAAGTGCTAATTCAACCTTATGGGACTCTTTGGTTAAACGGATAGAGATGGACTGGCCTTTAGCCTTAATAAATCATCAGCAAATGCTAAGTCATTCACACCGAATTATTATGTGATATATTTACATTTATGCTTCTGGTCAGATGTCTTTAGAGGTCGCTCTTGTTTTGTTAATGATAACATTTATTGGGCAAATAAGGATATTAATACGAATAATTTTCGACGAATTTACTGATTTCCTTATTTTATTGTTTAACAGAAAAAAAGCTCGTATACAAAGTAGCAAATATTTTAAAAAAAGAAGACTATTTTTTATTTTAAAACACATAAATACGTTCATAATCATTTACAAAAAGGAGTGCGTTCCCTCATTTGATTAATCGCTTATATGCTTCGCTTTTATATTAAAATTACAGTAGTTAGGTGTTTAGCTTTATATTAGATTTGGCCACTTTGCTCTTGAAAGCCTTTATATTCAGTTTCCTCTCCTCAATATCTGTATAAGTTCCAACTAAACTAAGGCTTTTCTCTGCAGGTGGTATGAAACCTGCTTGTCTTTTTTCCTTCTGCTTCAGAACTGTTTCTGCTTGCTTGGCTGCACGTTCATGTTGCTTACGCCGGTATTCTTGCTCCTTATTAAGAAAATATTCGCCTGAAGCCAATTTCTTATCAATATTACTTTCAAGTCGTTGTGGTGGGAAAGGTGAGTAATCATTTTTGCCTTTTGTTAACTTGGGGTGCTGGCGTTTGCTGACGTTTTTGTTTTTGAATTTTGGCAAAAACCGGGACCAGTCTTCATGAGCCAATTGGGCGTCCTTCATCAGTTCGCGTTTAATCATCAACGCTTTCACGTTATAAATTGGATGCACATTGTTCATAGTATCTAGTACAATATCTCGCACGTGTTGCAGTCCCTTATAAGGCCCTAAAGCAGCCACTGTGTTGCCTTGTACCAAAACGTAGCAATCAGTCAGTAGTTCAATGGATTTCAATGTTGCTCCATTAGGTCCTATTAGACGCTGCCGCCTTTTAATGAATTTCTCCTTCTTTCGTACCAAACTGCCAATTTTGATAATATCGCAACCCATTTCGTCTTGTAACACTCTCTTTGATTGCTCAAACGGCACACTCCGAGCCATTAACTTAATCATATCACGAGCTTTAATAATGATATAAGGATCCCAAGTTTTGCGTGTAGTTTTTACAGTCATACTGCCCTCTATTAGATTCAGTTCGGCTTTGAGAAAATATTCCGCCAAGCATTGACGAACCAAAGGCCAAACTTCTTTTAAATATTTTTCACGATATTTGGGGAATACAGTCGCGAAGCAACTCTCCTCAATCAAACCCTGGGTGTTGTGTTCAGGTTTGAAAACAGGTATTCTTATAGACCACGCATTATTTACAGACTCTTCAAGAAAGTTTTGTTGCTTTTCGGCCGTCATTTTTACAACAATCTTTATAAACTCTCTAAAGCTAATTATTACGGCTGAGAAACGAAGTTGTTTTCGTGCCTGATTAAAGTAGTCTTCTTCTTCTCCTTCTATTCAGCAAAACAGCAACCGAAAATTCGTTGAAATGAGTAAAAAAGGCTGACTGAAATAGTAAGCATCGCTTATAAATATGACATACTAAAAGTGCTGCAGCATTGCCAAAGTAATCACAATGTCATTACGTTCTCTTTTAGCCAACAATTGGTTCTATCGTACTATAAAAGTCATCATTTACTTTAGGCTTTTAATAAGTGACAATGGTTTAAACTCTTTAACTTATAATTCGAAATTCGTCAACTAACATGATTTTGCAATGCAATATATACAAATATTCAATCTGTGCATTCGCATTAACAATCATAAGAAAAATGCTGAGCCGATGTAGGATTTTACCATAAGTAAGTTTGAAGATCAGGTCATCATTTTTAACAAATATGTTGTTTGACTTTCATATTACACGAAAAATATGCAAAGAAATCAACATGCACTTATATAGTGTGGAGTTAGTATTTAATACAACACGAAACGATACTTATTAACTAACGTAAATGAATGCAGTCAATCGCGAGATTGAACAGAAGTACCGTACGTTAACAAAAAATTCTCTCTTTATGTACATTTATACGAATCATCTGTGATATCAATTTTTCTTTCCTTTAAAAATTAAAAACATCGAGAAAAGCTGAAAGGAAATTAAATTCTTAAAATTGTTCCAGCGTTGCGAAATTTAATATTATATCAACAAGAGGGTTGCGGAAAGACAGTTTTAATTGCCAACCATACACCATGATAAATTCAGCACATTATGAAAACGACAGCAGTGAGCAAAAGGCGTACCTATATTCATCATCCGATTCTGGAGGAGGCGAAGGATGCGGCGAATCTCCGCAGAATATCAATACTGCCTCTTCTGATGATACGAACACAAGCTTAATTGAGTTTGAGGATAATTTAGCTGTTGGAAATGTAAGTTTTTGTTGCGACACTAATAATAAATATCAAGTCCTTAATTTTCCAACAGGTGCTTTGCACTCATGATGGGGTATTGTTAAAGAAAGCTAACGCTGAACATATAGCCGACTTAAATACTAGTGGTTCTTTATCTTTAGTTGAGTACGCGCTACCACGTCATTTGTATTTAGAGTGGCGTCCAAATGAAAACATTTTGATAGCTGATGACAGTCAAGATCAAGGCGACTGGGCTTTAGTGGATACAATATCGCGTAGATCACGTTCAATATCAGAATGCAAACTGTTTAATACTCCACGTATGGACATGTCTTCTGGTTCTTTTCGTAGCCCCCGTGTTATACATACTTTACTCGACGAATTATCACTTATTGAAGTGAAACATCGTGGGCAAACTGTGCGCTTCGTACGCAAGGCAGATAAATCATTGCACTCGGAATTTTTTTTCCAGCACGGCAATGCGGACCAGTTTGTTCGTAGCATGCGTCAATTGCATATTATTGACGCTAGAAGTGGCGGCGTTCGTGGTTCGGAGGAATATGTAATTTTGCCTACCGATACTCAGAAACTTAAAAAGACCTTTGCGGAATTAGATATTGGTGAAATTAAAGCTTCCTCTATAGGTCATGAAAGTTGGCTATCGCATAAAGTTGTCGGGTTTTTGGTAAATATACCGGATTATGTATCTGCAAAAGCTCCGCCTAAGGTACGACCCGGATCATTGGAATATAGGCAGCATTTGAATAACTTTGCATCACATTCGGAGAATTATCATATGGTGGGCTTATCCAGCGGTGGTTCCAATAGCGTCAACACTTCCGGATCGCATAGTCGTGTTAGTAGCTTAGACAAATCGCCTGAAGTAGATAGTGACGAAATAGAAAACGTTAAAGAACAAGATCAGAAAATCGTGAGCCTATTGCCCGAACGAAAAACGATGCAACGTGCGCCGCCCTTGTCTGAAAATCAATGGCTCGAATTTCAAACCGCTGATGGACGTATGTCGGACTGTGCTCGTATTCTGGACATCATTTTCAAAGGCGGTATCGAAAGCAATTTGCGTTGTGAAGTATGGAAATATCTGCTGAACTATTATCAGTGGAATGATTCTGAGGTGGAGCGCATAGTACGTCGCAAGCATAAATCTATGGAATATTATAACATGAAAGCACAATGGCTGTCGATGACTACTGTACAGGAAATTAATTTTTCAGGCTATAGAGATCGTAAGTGCCAAATCGAAAAGGATGTAAAGCGCACCGACCGTTCGCTTACGTATTTTGCCGGAGAGGATAATCCTAATCTATTAACCTTACAAGGAATTTTAATGACCTATGTTATGTACAACTTTGATTTAGGTTATGTGCAGGGCATGTCAGATCTACTTGCTCCTATCCTCGCTGTAATGGTGAGTAGTTTCTCATAATAAGAGAAAAATAATTGGTTCGTTATTTGATTACCTTAGGAAAATGAGGTTGATGCTTTTTGGTGTTTTGTTGGTTTTATGAACATGGTCTTCGCCAATTTTGATGTTGATCAAGCGGGCATGAAAATACAGTTCAGCCAGTTAAGACGTCTATTAGAATTCGCTAATCCACGTCTTACTGACTATTTGAAGTCTCACGATTCTGATAATATGTACTTTTGTTTTCGTTGGCTTCTTGTTTGGTATAAAAGAGAATTCAACAACGATGATATAATTAAGCTCTGGGAATGTCTCTGGACGCGGCTGCCTTGTCCAAATTTTCATATATTAATATCTGTAGCAATACTGGATCAACAGGCTGAAAAGATAATCGAGGGCAGATATGAATTCACAGAAATCCTAAAGCACGTTAATGAACTATCGGGTAACATCGATCTCAGCCTAACGCTCACAACAGCTGAAGCCATTTATTATCAAATAAAAGAATCAAGTCATTTGTCCAATGATATTCGGCAGATAATCGGTGAACCTTTATTAGATTTAGAAGACGGAGCCTCGCAGACTTCGACAGAAACTGAGCACACAGAATTTGACGACGGTTTTGATGAACTAGTACGTGAACTAACAACCGAAGAAAAAAAACGACACCAAGAATTACTAGAAGAAGCCTGTGAGCGTTCCATGTTCTTACAGTATATATAAGTATGCAAGTCATAGAAAGAAGTTTTATATTTTATAAAAAACTGAGATATATCGTCTACCATCAGTAAACTTACAACACAAGAATTTGCTGTTTTTCTATCTAAATTAAATTCGCATTTCTTTAGTATTAATAGTAATGAAGTAATTTTGAAAATTTTCGCCTGGACATCGAAGTTATAACTGAATTTAGGAACATTTCTAGAATTTGTAGAACATAAATGCACAAAAAATATCTTGTATTCATTAATATACTTTATACCAGCAATTTAAATTATATTTATAACTTTTTGTATGTAATATCACATTAAAAAAAGAGCTGCATTTAATTGGATGTTAAATGACGGAAAAACCTCATTGTCTAAGCAAGAATACCACCAAATCTTTAAATATTTAAAGCTGTGTCCATTAACCAAAAATAGTACTGAATAATTAAAATCAGCAAAATACAATAAATATTTCGTAAGAAGCGACGTCCTAAGAGCATAGCGAAAGCTTAATGTGCAAAGTAAACTCGCGTACATACAGATATCCAGCCATTCAGTTTAAAGGAAATGTACTTTACTTTCATTCACAACTATTACAACATCAAATGATGCAAAATCGATATTCCCAACACTCTTCCTATGTTTAACATTTTCCAAAATCCAAATATATGTGAACTTTCTCTTATTTTCTACCAACCAAACTTGAAATTATAAAGGAAAGCAACTGTTACATACCTTCCATTTTCAGTTACTTCATTTAAGACAAATCTATAAAATAACATTGATTATTGACTATTAACCTTTACGTAATATTTTCTTCATTTGCGAAATAAACATTTTTATGGAAATATTTATCATATCGTATGTGATAGACTCATACTCTACATAAATATTTTTCGTGAAGCGAATGCATAATCACAAAAATGCTGCGGTAATAATCGCGCCCATCTTTTCACTGAAACTTTAGGTGGTTCTCCTACGTGCACTACGAGCTTCACAAATTGTGAGTTATGGTTTTTTGCTTATATTGGGGGGAATCTCATGCTTTTCAAACTTAGCAACTAGAAGCTGGAGGTAATTATGTATGAAAAATATAACTCTAGCTCTCGATTTTTCATATGAATAAAGACCGCTAAATGACAGGACATTCCAACAATTAGCTCACAATTCAAACTAGGAGATTATTACGTACTCTTATTAAGAGGGATTTATATTGTACCCCTACACAAGAAATTTATGAAAATACCACAAGTCGACGTAGAAAGGGCCCAGACCAATTTAATGGTAGAAAATTTGGATACTCAATTAAAACAAATGTCAGAGGACTTAAAGGAAATCGTAGATAATTTAAATGAAGCTAGTAATTGTCAGGATATCACTGGATCTATAATTCAAGTTGGAAAAAGTACTTAATGCTCACATGAGCTCTTTACAATGGACTGAGCAGGGCACCACTAATATAAGCAACAAATTGAAAGATATTACTAAAATGCATGAAACCTTCAAAAGAGACACTGAACGTTCCTTCCTTCAGCTTATTACAATTAGTAAGTTCGTTCCGAAATTATATTAAAGTTCATTAATAGACAAATACTAAAAGAAAACTGAACTTAAAATAAAATTTCGAAAACATACATATACATTAATAATCTTGAAAATCCTTCAACCTTAATAGTGAAACTTATTTATAGCTATCTAATACTAAATAGCTCGATTTTGGGGAGAATTTCTATGTAAGTATTTTACCAAATTTTCTATTGTTGGGAAAATTCGCCTAAACTGCAGCTGTAGGGAAATTAGCCAAGTTCACAGCATTGTGAGCCTTGCTTGAGGAAAATGCCACCCGATTTATTAAATTTCACACATGAGATAGCAGTAGTCAAGTTATAAAAAGATTTGTTGGGGCGGGGCGTTGCTGACTGCATGGCTTTGCTGAAATTGTACACACTAACAATGCCCTCCATGGTACCTGTGCGACATATGTCCGAAGAAGTCTCGGCATATTCACCACCTCAAACGCCATAAAGATGTAACGCACTCCTGTAAACGGCGTAACATGTCATGTAGGTAGCAGTTACTAGTTCGGTTGTTTCAGTTCATGGCAACGATATGGTCAAACACCACCAACGGCAACCCCGCCACAAGCACATTCCTACGGCAGTAGCAAATTTGGGCGAGCCTTAGATTTTTCTCAATGTGATCGTCATCCGAAAGGGAATACACTTCGCATTTTGTACTTTGATTGATCGGATAGGATGTTTAGAAAATATAAAAAAGATGTTTCAAACGCTGTTTACATAAATCTTTTGTGTATACACTTAAAATTAAATGGCGGTTATTTATGTTGGTCTCTCTCTGATCAATTGAGGCAAGCAAAAAAAAAAAAATTAATTCAAAGCAAATAATAGTTCGATTAAGCTGATTATGTTACCAATGTCTTGTCTTGGAAAGTAATGCACAATTCAATTCTGAGTAATATTCGACGTTTTGCTTCGAGAAGTCTATAGGGAAATGAATAGCACGAATCATTCTCGATGTAACTAAATCGAGTTCCCAATCACCTCCCCAAGCAATTAACGTAAACACGTAAACAGTAGCATATATGATTAAGAATTTTCAGGAAAAATTCAGGGTTGGATTGGCGATGAACATCTTTCAATTCATAAACGAATTGAACCTTATGTAAAAATTAGTTTGTAAGTAAGTTTGGAGGTTTTAATGTGTTCTCTAAGTTCAACTGTGAAATCAATTTACCTTTTTTTAGTTAGTTATAAATTCATACTTATAAGTGTAATAATATAAGAAGTTTCTTTAAAAAAAATAAACGTGCTATAGTAAGCAAATAAGTTTGTTTGGAATTTGTTTTTCAAATTTGATCTGTTTTATAAATGCAACTCTAAACAATTAATACTAATTCCGAAAGTCCAACGCAAACGCAAAATATGCCCTATTTAGCTTTCGTGTTTCTCACACCTATTGTACGCACTTATAGCCGAAAACCTCCAAAGTCGAAAATGAAATGCAGCTAATGCCATACAAAATTAGTGCTCCGATCATCCATAAGCATTGAAGTTGCACAATTTGTACAAGCTATATCTCATTAGCTTACTTCATATTTATTCCGTATCCAAAAAACAAAAAAACGAGTTAATAAACAAAATCAAAACAAACAAGTGAAAAAGTTATATTCGGCTGGGGCTGAATCTCTACCACCATTAAAATATTTGACGCCACATGTTTTCATTTATTGTCATAAAAAACTGAATGGGATAAAATTTATCTTTCACGTTTTATTTCACTAGAAGGTCTTGTTAAGAAAAATTAATAGCCCACGTACTGACCATAATTAATTTAGAATTATCACACTTAGTTTGCCGTATTCCACTCTGCAAGTCCTTTTATGAAATATCCATATGAACGGTATTGTAATGAAAAAGGTAATCTACTACGTCGTGACGCGCAACAGGATTAATTTTGAATTAACAAACTTGCCGCCTTACACTTTCCAAGTCATTTTATTTGATACCCATATCGCTATTATTATTAAGAAAAAATTAACCTACCAGGTGATGGTGTCTACCATATTTATTTCAGAATTAACGCGTTGCTATATAATATATCTTCATTTGACTAATGTAGAAAATACTTTTAAGCATTCTGTCTTGTTTACCTTACAATTAATAAGCATAAAAACTCAAAAAAGCAGAAAAAGAAGATAATATAATCACTAGTAACTTGGTGTGGGCATGGCCGATTTTTCCATTTATGCACATAAATCTTATAGCTTTTCGCAAAGTAGACGTGGAAAATTTTATCCTTACGCCGTATATAATTTGTGAGTAATGAGGAAAACCCCCAAAACAAATAAATTTTTCTTTAAAAAAAGGAATTGCGTTCACTTTATGCTTCACTACGGGCGTGTCCTCTGACACATTTTCAATACCGAACTGCGCGTGGAAACTTTCAATTTTCTAATAAATGTGAAGTCGATATGTTCGTTTTTGCGACCAGAAGAGTGTCAACAACACACACTATACAGACGAGCAGACATAGCTTAATCAATGCAGAATTTCCTACTGCTCAACGATATATAGAGTTTATAGGACTCTGAAAATGAGTATACTGAGAAAATAGTCGACCAAAAAGTTAAAATTTGCGAGAGGTAAGTAATACAATATTAAATGTTAATAAATAATCGTTTAGTATTAATTGAACACTATGCCTTCACATTGTGAGTTTACTTGTATGTAAGCAGACGTGACCGTTTTGCATGTTTTGTTGGATGTTTAGTAAGTTTTCCTTCCCCACCTGCGTCCGCTGCTTTTAATATTCACACAGAGTAATTGCAAAAACGACAAAACTGGTGTAGTTATGCTTTGTGTACAAATGAGCGAATTTCAATCTTTTGAAGCTGTAAAAATGGAGGAGGTAATCAAATTTTCCTTCATATAAAATGTGTAAGTATGTAGTAAATAAATAATAATAAATAAAAAATATATAATTTCCTCTCAAGTTTTTTGCTTAAAATATTTTCAAAAATGCTTTATTACTTAATTGCAGAAAGAAAACATTAAGTATAGGTGGGATAGATTTCTTGGATGTTTCAAAAAAACAGGCTGCTTTGGACAAGCAAGCGGTAACATTCTATTGGCATATATCTTATCTTGTAGAGGACGTCATTTGGTAACTAAACTTCAACAGCATACAAACTCAAAATTTTTGCAAGCAATTTGTTTTAAATCAACATTTTAATAATTGAAATGAGGTTGACAGCCTATTTTCAATATAAGTTTTAATTGGTCCTCAATCAAAATCATACGGAAGTGACATTCAAACTTCAACTTGATACTGTATCCTTTGTTATTCTTGGACGCAAGCCGCGTTTTCTGGATGCTACAAATCAGTGAACTTAAATGAATAAGTGTAAATAAATGCTAAGTAGTTCCGTGCGTCATTCTCGGATCGAAACTTATTTATTATACAAGATTTTTACAACAATTAACAAAAGTAAAAATCTGATCAATACTCTGTTCCACTTGGTGCAGCTCTAGTTTGCTGCCGATATATGAAGCATTAAATTTGCAATTTTGAACTTAAATAGTGGTGACTTTACACAGAAGCAAATGGCAGCTGATTGACTTTTCTTTCTCTTTCAATTGGTTCAACCCATTTTTATTTTTATTTTCGGCTTAAGTAAATTTGGGTATTTCTTCTAATTCTTGGTAAGTTTGTTACTCGTAAATTTGAACATGAATTTTAAAAGTTGTTCGCAAGAGGAGGAGGCAAAGAAAAATAGTTTTAAATGAAGACAAATTTTGCAAAAAATAAAGGCTGAACTGTTGAGTACTTGTTGAGAATCTTACATTTTTGACCTCTGCTGAAATTATGGCCTCTGTAACTCTGAGTATCTGTATTTTCTTATGGCTGCCTAAATAGAACTTTAACTTATTTGTTCTTCGGGCCCACTTGGTTGGCCATTTTGAAAGAATTGTGTGGGGGGTTTAAATTTTATCCCGCAGGCGATTACAACTAAAAGAAATGCACGTGCTTTAACGCACGTAAGGACCAACGAACGGACTTAACGAACGGTAAGTAGGCTGATCTTACACTTTGGGCCACTCTTTATCCTGCCCTGCCTCTGGTTTTCATCGGCCCATAATTTTCAATGGGAGACCCCGGGTCCAACACCTCTAAGCCACTCTCCTCTGAACAAAGAAAACTTTACTTCTTTTTTATATTTGTTTATGACAAAAACGTTCTATGTATACGTTAACTTCAAAACCTTCTAAACGTTCACACTTATAAATTAATGACATATAACACCAACAATGGTACACCGAGTTATTTATAAAAAGACCAAGAAACACAAAATCGTAGCGTGCATACTTAACGCACAATATTGATGCCGCCGCGTTTCACACTGCCACTATTTACAAATCATTCATGCTCGATGAAGTATTCAGAATAACTGATGCTTTTAGACGGCCTCAAATAAAGTGTTGTGACCATTTCGTCATAGAGTTGTTTCTGTCGATGATATAAGCATACCAGATTTCCATTTATGTGTTCTCGTTGTGGTTTCTGCTGTAATGCCATGTGTTCGATTGCGAATTATATGTATCCTGAACATATCCAGATTAATGCTTTGAAAACTGTTTGTCGTAGCGCCTTCGCCAAAATCTTCATTTCCTCTTCTTTATCATAGTGTGTTCTCACATTTTGTTGTTTTTGAATGTACTACGATTGAGAATAAAACATTACCTGTTTGTATGGCCAATGTAAACACAGATTACCGGTCACGGTCAAAACATAGCCAATGTAAAAAACGGTGAGACCACTGCCAAAGTAATGGGAGTCCGAAGCTATGTAATCAGATATTTCGTATAGTTTATTTATGTTAACTGAACCTTCACATTTCTCTTTAATAGCATTGTTCTTTTTTCGTGTGTTCATGGGACAGAGGCCCACTCGAGTGCGGTTCAATTTTAGTCATATATTTTACATTTTTATTTGTAAACAGAATGCTAATGTTGTCAATCTAAAAATAATTCGCTAACGTTACCTTTACACATAGACCTACCTAAGCGTTAAGGTTCCTGTGTTAAATCATGTAAAAAAATTCCATTAACTAATGACGATCGTAACATACAGGCAGGTTTATGTGACCCGGTCGATAAGCAGTTATTATAATCACTACCACTATCTAGATTGTTCTTTAATGAACTACCTTTAAGCAATATGGAGAAATTGGTAGCCTGTTTATATTTGTATAATTACGAGGTGTTAAAGATCAAAAGTAATGGCGTGTCGTTGGATGACGAATTTTCATAATCAGCTGTCAATAGTTATAAGCGGTTCTAGTTCTTTGGCTTTCCCGGGAGGATTACGCTTCGATTTGCACATGATACATCTAACCTTAGCAGCCGGAGTTATAGCATGTAAATTGTATGAGCCAATTATCGTAGCTGCTTGTGATGCGCGTTTTCCGTTATTAATGAAACCGCAATCTGATTTTGTTCGATTTAGTTCATATATTTCATTTTCCAGCAATGCGCCATACAAATAGCTTTGCTAAAGCATTGCACTTATTGTCTTGAGGTAATTTTTGCTCGATTTTTCAACGCATTGTGAAATATATTCTTTTATTATTACGGAGTAACCGTATGCCACAAATTAGATCAGTTAAAGTTTTGTCGTTTAGTTGTACGTTCAAAATTGTCTTTTCTTTTTTTTTTGACACGTTTAGACGACGCTCATATCAAACAAATTAAAAAAAAAAACTAAATTTGCTTTTGCTAGGGTTTATTGTATTGTGTCCATTAGTGGCATTAAGGGTGTAAGTTGCGTCTATTAAGTGAACGTGATCTATGCCATTCGGCTTATACTGCCAAAACTGTCAACTTGTTGTAGTGCTAATGCGTCATCGGCTAGAAGTTGTCCCTAGCTAGATAATCTAAGCGGATGAAACGCCCCACATATAGCGAATAAAGCGCTTCATTTAATTGTTAATGCACAACAATTATGTTTATTTCATTTTACCATGGCTATTTATACTTAAATTTTAGAAAAATATATTATTGTTAGCGTAAGCATAAAATCTTGACCCATGAATTTAATTGGGTCGCCTAGCGTCGTATTGCATTAGAAAATGCTCAGCTAGTTGAAGTGTGACATAGTTCTTCTTTTTCTTTTGCAAACGAATTGTGCTGATTCTGCGCAATTCTGTCACACTTCAAAGTGGATGCATATTAACCACGATATTCAATCACACTACAATATATTGTTAGGATAATTCGCATTTATTCTACAAGTATTTTGTTTATTTTTTATTTACACCCATGATATCTTTATATCTCTTTGTTTAGTTTGTTAAAAAGACGTAAGGCTAAGACATTTTTCTGCATATATCCAAATCAACTGCTAAAAAAACAATCATTTCAAAATTTATTCGTCACTCATTGTGTTGCGTTAAAACAAAACAAATTACGTTTAAAATGATGGCGCGATTTTACATTCCTTTCTTTACATTGATTTTCTCCCAAAACTTGGGATTACATTTGTCTGTCTGTCTGACATTCCAATCTGTCAAGCCTGCCAATTAGTATTTTCTTACTAGACATTTCTCGTCGGTGAAATTACCACTCCTAACTTCTGTAACGCTATAAGATTGTGTTTGTGAATAAGCGGAAGGAAAATCAAATGCTACTGTTCGCTAACAAATGCTGCAAGGCTAGTACTGCCATTATCCTTGAGAATGACAATATTCCAACTTTTATTATAAAAATAATATTCCAGATCAGATCAATTATTATGATGTGGACGTTCTTGGCAAATTTTGTGTTTTTATAAAGAAGTGTAACAGTCCTGACTATCAACGAGTGCGTCTGAACTGTAGTTTTTTCTCCGATGAATACATTAAAAATTTCATCCTACGTGCGCTACAATGTCTTATAAAACTTAGCAATAGCAGGATATAACTATGTTCCGACAACGCCCATAGCGCCAACAGATTACTTAAAGACATTGACTTGAAGTCCAAATATCTAGTGGCATATATGCCCGGTCCAGTCCGGAATAGCCCAGAAAATACCCGCAACCTGTTAAAACAAAAGAAATAATGAAACATACTGAGCGCGAAATATAAATCAAGTGTATTACTAGCTTGTACCATCGTGACCCGTCCGACAACAACAAATTTAATCCAAAGAAGCGTCCAAATGGACTCTAAGGCAAAAGATATGTCAAAATTAACCATACACTGCCAGTGGGCTATTTCATTCCGGCCATGAAGCAACGCCACAAATGTGTCAATGTTGCCCAGATTTGCAAATCTAGAGAGCACCGCTGTCTTAACTGCAAAAAATCATGATGAATCATCTATTCGTAATCTTCGCAGTGAAGACTGTCCAAGAAGGAAACAAGAAGAAGAGATTAATAGGAAAATGTCTGCTGAAAATATCCTCTGGAGTATAAGCATAAATACCCAGTTAACTGACCGAATGCCTTGTATATGATGAGTTTTACCGTCTCCAAATAATTCCGGTGTGGCAATCAACTCGAGAAACGTTATTGACGATGTTAATAAAATTCTCGCCATAAATATGTGTTCAGTTTCGTGGTTAAATAGATATCTCATCTTGCTTTATAACTCATAAAATTTTCTTGGATCGCTTATCCATCTTAAATATAGAGCCCGATATATGTTCAGTTGACAACAAATCAAAGCCGTTTGCACCAATCTCTACATTACCAAAATTTTTTTCCTCGAAGTCATGGCGGAAAATTATCTGCGATCTTCCGTATATTGGAAGCTCCAAATAAATATTTCTAAGGTCCGCTAATACTACCAACATTGATGATTTCAAAGAGACACAGAAATAATGAAAATTCGAGTTGAGAAAGAAGGAAAGAAAATAATGTCTCTAGCAATTGAGGACACGGAAAATTCCTAAATAGTCATCACAGTGTGCAAAACACAATATGGAAGTCTTTTCTTTTCTTCACCACCCAGCGGTCGGTATGTTTTCTTTCTCGTTGGAGGAACTTGCGACAGTCCTGCAATTGAGAAAGAAATCTTCTGCTCCTGGTTACGATGGTACCAAATGCGGTATAGTAAAAGTTGTTTCCGGGCCGAGGTCAATTTGAATTGTTAATGCAATGAATGAATGTTGGAGAAGCAATGTTATTTAAAAAGATTTGCGGCGCAGACTCATGAGGCTTTTGGAACTATGAAAACCTTTTCTCCTCAGAAACATATATCTTCAAATATGTGCATAAGTATGGTTGCCTTCACAATATCAAATGAAAAAGGATTGAAGAAAGGTTGTGATGTGCTCTTTACACATCAACCCAGGCTATCAGTGTCTTGATCTAAGGAAACTTGAAGGAAGCTCAAAGAGCTTTTGAAATACCCTCATATTTGAAAATACGGATCTTAAATTTGCTCTTGACTCGTACTTTAGGTTTGTGTTCTGATTCTGTTGAGAGGAAGGGGGTTTGACGTAGTTCGAAAGAAAGACCTTTAGTCCTTTTTAGTATTTCTATTGCGTCAAGAAATATTCCGAAATGATAGACACGTACTTTTCTTCTTAAGAAAATGTTTCATTCTGCATCTTAACCTTAATAGTTTATGCACATAATAATTGCTTATTTCTTTATAATTTATAACAAAAAAGCCACACCCACATTAACACTATTGCCTGTCTTACCAAAATGCTCGTTTTAAGCAAGATTGACTACGCTTTGATAATATATGGCAATAGCTGCAAATCTAACGTCAATATTCTTAAACCGGTTTATCACCAAGCACTCAGAGCAAGTTGTTATGCTTTTCGGACGACGCCCGTAAATAATATTATAATTGAAAGTGGCTCCCAACTTTAAAAAATAGACTTTATGAATTAAAAGCTAAAATAGTCCCCAAGCTTCTTAATTCAAACAAATCTATTCTCGGTGATGACGTGAGAAAGATTATTATTGCGAAGAAAATTCGAAAGTCACCATCCGCAATTGACTATTATTTGTACGTTGCAAAGGAATTAGTGATTCCCTTAAAACTTTTCCGCTATTTTGGTGTTAAACATCCATGGCTTTTGAAAGACTGCTCTTTTGACACCTCGCTGTCTATGCACAAGAAAGAAGATACTTAAAATTACGTCTTCAGGAAGCTAATAGCTGAAAAAATCCAAGTACTGGAGAGTAACGCTTGGAATCTGTTATACACAGATGGCTCAAAATCTTCTGGTCTGCCACCTGCTTGTGCCGTGGTAGAGGCTTCAAGGCAGGGTCTTCCCAATCACATATTTCACGGAAGTGCTTCAACTTTCACAACCGAAGCCGGAGCTATCCTTCACGCTGCTAGTCCTTTCCATAAGGACAAAATTCAAAGCCGTCATTTTTACTGACAGTTTGTCTGCATTAAAACCTACACGGAAGCCTTCGATTTCGAGATGGAGAACCATCAACAAGTTAAGGAATATCATTACAATACCCGGCGAAAAAATTAAAACGCTCTAATTGTGGATGATGTCATGGAAAGGTTGGATCTTCAAAGATACGTTGGGAGAAAAGTTAAAGAGAAAATTACAGAAGGAAATCTACAATATCATCATCAGCACTACTCTTCTATTAACCCTCAATTAATTCCACCTTTATATCTAACAAATGTTGAGAAAATCAAGTTCCAAACATTTTCTTTAAGATGGAATCGATTTTCACGAATGGATCTTAAAGAAGTCTTCCACCCCAATCTGTACTTGTGGACAAATTCTCAATATAAAGTACATTCTCTGTGACTGCCTTAACTTATCCTTGGCTAGAAGTATTGCGTTTGGAGCGAATAATCCTATAGCCATTCTACATTCATCTACAGAACAGAATATCAATACAATATATTACTTTATTGAAACTACTAGGCTCAATATCTAAGGTGCTAGTGATTAATGTCTTTTTCTTTTAGTCTGAGAATTTATTTCATAAGTCTAAAATTATAATAATAATAATAGTAATAGTAATAATAATAATAATAATAATAATAATAATAATAACAAAATTATTTTGAAATGAAAAAATCAAGAGAATAAAAAATGAAATTTGATTAATAGTTTTTTTTTTTTTGCGCAATTCAGTGGACTATCTGTGGGTAACCATGTGAGTAGGCGACTGTCGCCTCACTTTTTTTTTATGAGACCGTCCAAGAGGCTAATCATGTACCATTGCCGCAAACTTTCCAATACTCCTTATCAGATAAATGAACAGAAATTTATGTAAAATTTGTGTTAGACAATGAAATGATGAGTGAATTTCAATGTTGAAGTGGTCATAACCCATTTATAAGAAATTTATATATTGTAATGTTAAAAAGATTTTGGCGCGTAATACTTTATTTGGGAGGATTCCCTATGAATCCTTCCAGGTACGGATACTAGTGAGGTGTATTCGTTATGCCTACGCTGCTCGGCTTCATAAGCGCCAACTCTGTCCATCTCTTAATTTGCCAATAAGTCTCGGCAAGAGACGGTTCCTATAGTTTAGGCGGATTGAACGCCTTATGAAATATAGCGAGTAGAACGCTAGTTTTGAATTGTGATTAGCAATTGTCTTTATTGAATTTTGTGAGCTGTATTTATACTTAAATTCACAGGTGATTTTGTGCTAACGTAATCATAATTATTTTAATTGGGGCGTCTACCATCGTATTGCATTTCGTAAGGCATTACTCAGCCAGTTGAAGTGCGACATAATTTTTGTTTTTCTTTCCGCACAAGAATTATGCTGAATTTGCATAATACCTGTCGCACTTCAAAGTGGATGCATATAACGGTGTGCGATCACACTACAATTTAATTGCCAGTATATAAAGAGTTTTTTTCGATTAAAATGGGGAGTAATACGTTCAATATTTGTTTAATTTTTATATACATTTTTGTGCGAGTCATTACTTTAAAAATTATTTATTTATAATAATCATTCATTTAAATCAACTGTATCTTCTATAGAGTGTTTTATGCGCTTTAAATTAAGTACAAATTTTACCATACCTAACAAAACAGTTACCATACCTACTTTTTAAATAGTTCAGGTGATGAAATTAGTTTCTAGCTTTATTTATGTATTTGTCATAGGATTCAGATAGCCTGATTATTGGTGTATTCAGATATCCAACCGATCTTGGCTTGATTGTTGCCTTGATCCAAATTTCTTGCGTTTTTAAAAAGTCGTCAAAGAAGCCTTTCTTTTCTTGTTCTGGCATTAAAACAAATTCGGGTATGTATTAAGTATGTTGACGCAATGTGCAGAGCTCCAGAATTGTCTAAATATAAAATAACAAAATTATACCTGTTATCATAGATAGCGTAATAATTAAGGATCTACTGACAATATTGGGAGTCAGCTTCTGTTCATTGTTATTTGCTAAGTTTCTAGCTTGACTGATATATTTGTCATCGGATTCAGGTCGCCTAATTATTCTTGCATTCAGATATTGTACCGATCTTGCAAACGTTCCATAGCTTGACAGCATATATAAAAAAGTGTCTTTCAGACAATAGGCTATAATATCGCATATATATAATCTTCATATATTTACTACCGGTTGCGAATTTCACTTTTCCATGTAGTTACCGAGGCTGCCTAAAGTAAACGAATTTATGCAGCAGTATCAGTACCCTTTGCTGGAGCATATTTTCAAAGGTGACAACCAAAAATCGTAGAACGTATGGTGATAGTTGATCAGTTTTCTTTAATCCCTGTACGTAACAACCCACATTGTTAACAGCGGTAGGCGGCGTGGCTTGTTGTACGTGTTAAAACTAGCACTACTGACATGGTTTCCCCATGTTAACTATGCATTCGCACAAATACCAAGTTTTAAAGCCGTATCAGTATTGTTTCGGAAATCTCAAATCCAGTTCATTTCACTTAATTAATTTTCCCACAAAATAAATTCCATAAACACGGGAAAAACAAATGCACATTCGCGGCGCATCATGCAGCTGCCGGCCGACGAAAAAGATTAGCGGAAAAGCAGGTTAACGGATTAAAAATGAAGCCATGAATTTCTTGTATAAATGTACATAAATAGAATATTTGCGGAGGGCAGAGTTAGTAAAAAAAAGAATATTTGAGTGGAGCAGTCGAAAGTATTGCCAAAAATAAATTGTGAAAAATCCTACCCTTAAGGAAAATAGTTTGCAAATAAAAGAATTTTGAAGTGTATCTCTCTTGAAAAGAATGTCTACGATCTAGTGGTACGAGTCCTCTCTTGGAAAAGCGAAATTCGTAACAGTATATGGATCCAGAATTCTATTTATAGTTATACTTAGATAATATTGATCCTTGGGGAATATCTCTTGTAGTGGTAAGGCACTCTGATGCATTAGCATGAGTGAATAAGCTTCACCGTAGTATGCGAAAAATTCTATATCCTTTCAAGTTTAGCGGAAAGAGTATCACAATAAACCCAATCAAAGTATATAAATATTCCTCTCTTTAAAACTACCTATGTTTGATAAAAGTCTACTTACAAACTCATGTTACGAAGGGTTAATTAAAAGGATATATCTTCAAAAGTCATACTACTATATTACATATTTGGTGAAATTTTTGGGAAAACTTATGTTAATTAAATGTTTAAACGTGTTCAAGAATTAGTGCCAAAGAAAAATTATACAAGAAAAACTTACTCTAAAAAGATGAAATTGAACGTGTCTTATATGGAAACTGTATCACTTGCTATTTTGTTATATATAGTAATAAATATACAATGAATTGAAAAAGAGGAAATGTAAATTTATTGCAAGATGGTGGATATGGTTGAATAATAGCATGGTAATGGTCGGCTGATACCTACGCTTTAGGCTTACGACGAGTAGATAAAATAACATTGGATGGAGGCTCTTCGGTGACAGCTGAGTAGTAGAGGAAGGTAATATGGAATGAAGGACAGCGACAATTTATTATAGGTACTGCAAAATATAGCTCATCAAGGCCGTAAATATTCCTTTATCATATTATAAAAAAAAAATTATTAAACAGGCAAGTGCGGTGATCGCGTGACGGAAGTGTGATTTGTGCGTGTTTATGAGTGCCTGGGTATTGAACAAATGGGGCCCAAGTACTGAGTATCGGAAGCGCGTAACAAATGCAATTTTTTGGTGCATAAAGCCTCTATAGCCTCTATGATATTTTACATACCACAGCGAAATAATTACCCTAGGTATTTAGTAGTAAGGTACTTCCTATAAATGTATACTTTTGTAAGTCACTTCTTTTGCTTTTTGGATAGTAACTGTTGGAGCTGAAAGAGACATCATAGGCTATTTTGATCACAACCTTTTCCTTAAAAATATCAAAAAAGAAGGATTCGATTGCTCATTTTCCGTAATGGACATGGCTTCATTATCACCTTTTCTTACAAGGTATATAATGCCAACTTAAACATTTCAATACCCTTATTTATATTCGTTAATTGAGGAACAAGAGATTCGATCCCTAAGACCTATAACGTTGATCAACTCTGTCTTGGTTTCACTGACATCTCTATCAATCTTTGTAACTTTTTTATTGACCTCAAAGAGTACATTGGTTTCGCTCCCAATCAGCTCTTCTTGTCTTTTAAAGCAAGCTTCAATTAATTATATTAATAGTGGTATGCCATCGTAAGCAAGCTTTCATGTTTTGCTTTGCACAGGAGGGACAGAGCTTGCCGACTCTTTGTTTCGTTTGAAGGCGTTAGTATTTGTCTTCGTCGCCATTATATAACAGAAAATAAAAAATGAATAATACCTAGTATTTTTATATTTTCCACTTGTTCAAGCTATATGTCGCAAATTTTGAGATATTGCGACGAAATTTGGTACACAGACGCGCTTTGACCCATGGACGAATGCTATTGAAATGGTTCAGATCTACTGATACAACGGACTATTCTGGAAAGTCATTGCAAGAAAACAAATTGGGATTTTCTAAATTTCTCGACAAAAGTCGTTAAATAATAGTCCTCCGAGATTCTAAATTGATGTGGTTGGACAGGCTGGGGCAATTTTTTCAGTCCCCCTCTCATATAACCGATCCTATGAAAACTTAATTTTTATGTGGCAAGAAAGTCTAATTTTCAATATTTTGTGGTAAAAATCGGCTCATAAGAGTATATTGACAAAGAAATCAGTCGTACCGAATTTGGACCATATAGGTTTATATTTTAGATACCACCGCATATAAGGATACCCGTGAAACGTAAACACTTATATGCCAGAAAGATCTAATTGTCAGTTTTTTTGCGTGAAAATTTCGTTCATTATCAAAATGAGTGAATGACTATATTAGGCGAAGTGGTGTAGGGCAACTAATAGCTGGCCACGCCTGATAATAATGTTCTTACTTGTTTTGTTTTTTTGTAATGTGTGGTTTTGACTTAGCAAATTATGTTTGCTTAAAATGCTATCTGATATTAGTTAGTTTGTTAAGTTCGCGCGCGAAGGGAGTTGACAGCGAAAGAAAGTGTTGTGAAGTAGCTTCTTTTTTGTTTTTGGGCTTTACGCATGTTTTCGCGAAGGAAGAAAAAGGCATGAACGAGCTTGCTTACTTTGGGATGGTTAAAAAAAAAAAAGAATAAACGAACTAATCAATTAATTGTAGAAATTGTCGGTCTAATAGTAAATGTTGCCGCAAATGTTTTTTAAGGAGAATTATGATCTTATATAACCTTATTCTTTAAATATATGTAACTATTTTCCCGAAACAAGTAAGTGGGGTCACATATATTTATATTGATTATATTTTCTAAAAAAAAAGCAATTTATTTCTCTTATATATATTAATATAAGTATACGTATATAAATATATAAATAAGTGTCCATATATATAATTAGAACTAAAGAAATTAATCCGTAACTATTATATATTTTAAAACATTAAATATTGATTAATATGCAAAGGAAAAAAAAGAAATAGAACTTAGTTTTTCCTAAATATGAGGAGAAAATAGTTTAGGGGTCTTTGAAACCAACTTCGGGGTTTCCCAATAGGCAGGGTAGATATTGAAAGGCTTTAGGGGCACATAGTCGGCACATCCGCGTTCGGTAGGTTAGGGTTTCGTCAGTATCCACATTCGATAAGGGACAAGTAGGTGGAATTTTTTTTAATTATAACCATCCTATGAGTGTCCGTGAGCAAGAATATAGGACCCCTACGAACTAGCTAGCTCAGCTATGGCACGTGCGCATCGATTCATTCCTCTTATAATGGCACTGCACGGTTGCCTTAAAATTTATTTAGATAAAAGCTACAGATAAAAGAGGGCATAGATAGACTTACTACTACATTGGTTAAATAAAATTGGTACCATGGTTTGGTTACATAAAACTAAGTCTGATAGACGCACATATACGCCTGCTTATACGTAAAAGTGTCGCCCAACGTGAGGCCACAACATCAACGTACGGGCACATGCAATGATTACACGTGCTATATTACCAAATAAATTTCACCCCAAACAAACCTGACAACAAACACTTAATCAACCGACCCTTATACTGCGAAAGTTATTGAACTGTTCCGCGATGTTCACCCAGCGACGTCTCCGATGATAGCTGCAATTAGAGACCCCGTGGTCTTCTAGCTTGTTTTTAAAGTGCATTTTTTTTGTTATAATTTTGTGCAAGTGAACTAAGTATGTTTAAATTTTGGGAATGTTAAAAATGGCTGTTTGCATGGTGGTGGGTTTTTTTGAATCGGATATTATAGGACACGACTCTAATGACCTTATTGAAGTTTGAATATCTTTCTAATAAATGCACTTCTTGTATTTCACAGGCTTATGACGTGCTTCCTCTTTCTAATTTTGTTTCCAGTTCACCTTTCCTGGGTGAATATGTAAATGGGTGCTCTTTTATCACTTATGGATCTTCTCAACACAACCTACCTTTTATTAGTTCTTATGGAGATATATCAGTTGAGGGTATGCCGGCTGTATTTTGGTTAATCTCAACGTGTCTCCATAGATTGGTAGCTGTGTGAATTTCGTTCACGCGATAGACGTGTTCACGTTTGAATCAGTGTCGGGGTTTTCGATTTAAATCTGAATACATCCTCTTACGGAAGCCATCGGATGACCAATATTTTCATTGTGCTATGTGCGTTCATATCTATTGCCGTGGCTGAAACTTTGTCTTTTGGCGCCATTTGTTGTAGAACTTTCTTATTTATTTACAAATGAAATTCGTAGAAGTTAGAAAGCTAGAAATAAATCGTATGCTGAGTATTCACAAGTACAGCGCGTACAAATCCAGCACAGAAGCGCACCCGCATCCGCTTTTTATGCTTTTTATGCTATCTTAGATTTAGTTTTTTAAAATGTAGTGAGCACCTTGTAACCAAGTTATCTAAGACAGATTGAAAAAGATAACATTTTATCCGTCTACCATGATCTCATCAATCTTTTTTGAAAATATGGAGAGTGTTTGCAGAAAGCATCGGCGAATGCAAATCAGGCTTTTGGCCGGTTTTCAGTAAAAGCGAAACAGGAGAACTTTATGCTCACAGAATCTGGGTAAACAGACCAGATTTTAGAAAGTTACGCCACACGTTTTAGTAAATGATAGTTAATAGATTGGGGAAACATTTTTTTTAAAAAGAAGGAACTGCAGGACTAGCAATTCGGTGCCTGTCCCGCAGAGGAAAAGTCCATTATTAAGGATGTTAGTGGTCACAACGGTTTATTTAACAGAATTTCACGAATTGGCATCTTAAAGAAAGAGAGGGCTCTGGTTTTAGATGGAGACTATTGAAAAATGCTAACACAACTAAGATTAATAGATGGAGTTTTTGCAAGAAGGCAACGTTTTATATTTTTGCATGAGGTGTCCGGAGCCATTTTGACGCAAATATTGTAATATATAAATGTAAATATGTAAAGTGACTCTGCTTGCTTGTGCAAGTTGGTGCTCTGCAGATGTACCACAAGAGATAGTGAGAACAGAGGATTTATTACTTTTGCTTATATTTTATTTTTGAGATTTGGACAGCATGTGACTATCGGGCGAAGATCATCATATCGGGCTTCTCGCATCAGCGTAGTTAATAGGAAGACTCGACTTATTAGTCTTATCAAATGAGCTTTGGATGAGAGAACTGTGCAACGTATGTGAAGACATGGGGGTGCTTTATTTGTATTTGCCTGAGTAGTCCAGTTGACATGGTACAACAAAAAAAACTAAAACTCATAAAAGTAAACAAAAATTATACTAGCTATGAATAAATACATTTAATAGTATGTTCACGTTGCTGTACTGCATGTCGGTCCGTTAGTTTGTCACACATCGTCACATATAAGTCGTCTCTCGTCTTTGGCTTTTGGATTCTCCGTCTGTGGTGAGGGGAAGGGAGTGCTAGATTAAGGTAGAGTAGAAAAGATTAAGATAGCAGCAGAATAGATAGCAACAGAATAGAATAGATTAAGCGTAGGCTAAGCATAGATTAAGAGGAGAGAATAAGAATAAGATTAGGAGGGGAGTCGTCGTCTGTCTCGGGGAAGTGAGTCAAAGTTAGACTTTCGAGTAGAGAAATCGGTTAGTGGATAAGTAAGAGTTATAAAAGAACCAGCAGAGAGTAATAAAGAGCCCCTGTGAATGCAAATGCCTTGCGTGTTTTTTCCTCCCCTGGGCCGTTAAGCTGCCCCAGCCTATGGAAAAGGACGAAACGTCCTCGCAGTCCATTAGTTCATATATGTGTCAATTTGCCTGTTACGTCATTGTTGTGCCTTCTATCATCCCTTCACCGCACTACCTATACCACTTATATGGAAACATTCCATTTGTTTCATTTTTAGCAGCACTTTATGATTTTTTGTTTTTAAACTGTACTTTACGTGATGCAAAAAATTTGCGTACACATAAAAAAGGTGTACGAAATAATAAAGAACAAGACACTTAGTTTTTTGACCCATGTAGGTCGATCATACCGTTCGTTCTTAACCGTTGGCTGTTGCTATGAGCGTCCATTTACCTCCTTATTAGTATCATGTGACTCATTCCTACTTTTTATTATAGTTTTTATATATAGTGTTTTTATAAGTTATGTTTTACAGAAATGATAGTGGTCTTTACAGACATATTTGATGCGTGCTGTTAAGTTTAAATTTTAACATTTTTCTTAAAATCAATTTTTGATATGGTCTCTCTATGTACGTTATTCAACTTTTAATACATTCCTTTAATATACATATATATCTTTAACTTAAGATTTATAAAAATAATGGTCATTTTTATAAATATTTTTAATACGTACTATATTTTGTTTTAAAATTGACTTTTTCTTTTTCATCAACTTTCAATGTGTTCTTTTAATACAGAAATACAATTTTCAACATGTGTTGGTTTTTTCACTGCTTCTTGAAAACTTACAAAATATTAATTCCTTGTTCCAATATCTATTCACTAACTTTTCTATACTCTTCCCGCTATCCGTTTTATCTTAAACGAAATCTATATTTGGCTTGCTATATTGCTTCGTGTCTAAGTGTGTGCAAGCGTTTATGAGCATGAATTTTAATAATGCAAACCAATTGCATAAAGGAAATCCCTTATATTATACAGACGGACTTTGAGCTTTTCTTTTTTTTTAGCTATCAAATATTTTGGCTCAGGAGAAGAATTATAAGAAGGAACAGAATTGCGGTAGTCCGCTATCTTATAAGTCATTCTTTCTTTTTCTTAATAGCAGTCCAGATTGACAGAAAAAGCCTACACTAATGTACGCAAACGTCATAAGTGTTGATATTATTTGAATGAAAGGACACAGTGTTCTATGTTGTTATCGGATTTGATGAGAAAAAGTTCACAAGCGTCATCGTTGACGTTAAGAAAGGGGGAAGAGCAGCGTGGGCGGATGTGATGTCTGTTTGCGTATGTGTGTGTGTGTGAACCATAAGCTATATTGCATGATGGTCTTTTGTAACTTTGAGGAGCGCTCAGCTAGTAATACCCGTACATTTCGTGGCAGTATCATTCAAAAAGCCAGCAAGTGACGAAGCGATCAGATTCAGGCCTTGCTTTATATACTTCAAATATTGTAACGGGTTTTCTTGGGCAGGGTATAACTCAGCCACTCCAGAGTCCGTTCCAATATAATTTGTAATTAAAAGATGAATTGGACCTTGGGGTTTGTTCTTGACGTAGGAGGGAAAAACCAGCTTGGTGGGCCGACCTTCTTTGTTGATATATTTAAATTCTTTTCGCACGCGTTTGTTCTACTTCACTTTCGATTTCGTGGGTTACTACAAAGAGACGAATACGTCGCAAGGGTCATAGCACCCGCGGGTCCGTTCCTAACTGATCCTCGTCAAAACAAAAAGAGTATTCACCAGTCCTTCAGGGATGACGATTAAAGCTAAACCAGCTCATCCCATACCCGCAAATTCAAAAAAAACCCTAATGGTCGAAGTCAGCTTGTTGGATAGTCTGTGCTTGACGGCGGCTATAACACAATTGAAAGGCTGAGTGTGTTGCGACACGCTCTTTTATAGTTGCGGCCACCAACGCTATCCCGTTATTACAATATTATTCTTATATACCTATTCTTATATGTATCAGGTTAGGTTTGATCGCACTTGTCTGGTCAAACATGTTTGCCTTTACGAATACATTTTATGGGATCTATGCCTTCATATGCTTATGCATGATATTTACATCGACCTAATTTCTTTCCTTATTGCTACGCGCGTTAGCATTCCTATGGTTCTACTTATTCTATGGCTACTATGCCTTTTGTGCAGGGTTACCCGTTAGGTATGTTTCATGCATTTTGGTATATTCTTAACTAGCTTATAAAGTTGCGTATTTACAGTGATATAGTTTATACAGTTGTGTATTTACAATAGCGTATGCTTTTATGGTTACAATAATATAGCGTGTACCTATCACTTTGAGAACATTTATGTAGCATATGTATTTTGTTTTTTATAAAATATAATGCGCTAATGCTTTACTTTTCATAGGGACAATAGTATTCTATTCAATGATTGATTAAATGTATGTTTGTGTGTATGTATGCATGTATATAAGGAAACAAAGTAATACTTATCACTAGTGCGGGAAAAGGACTACATCTGTGCGGACGGACTGGTTTTTATTTTTTTTTAGCAAGGAAGCAAAACGCTTTCTTACAATATAATTCAATTATTATGAAGTTTTGCAATTGTTTAAGACTTATAATCATTTAAAACATTAAAATAGAAGCGAATTAAAAAAATTTATAAGCATAAGAAAGGAAATATTATGTCATCGCGTAATTTTATTGTAGTGTCCTTGTCAGATGCTCCGGTTAACAAATCGTCCATATAAAAATTCTTTAATATACGTTCTGTTGCTGGTGGTGATGTGAGTTGATCATTTTCTGTTAGTTGTCTTAACAACGAATTACTTGAAATGGTACATTTGCCGTGCCGTATGTGACTATACTTAAGCGATAGTATGTAATCGTTGTGGTTTTCATATGATGCGTTGAAAGTCTGCGTTTCTCGCATCTACCGGAAATTAACGGTACATTTTCTATACCTGATGTAATAATATATTTGCGTTTTCTCTATGTCAACAAGATATTAAAAATTGAGTTTTGCACTATTGATCCCACCATTAATCCCTGAGCGATTTTCCTGAAGATGTTGCAAACGGCGCTGACCTTTGCAGTTGGAATATGTTGTTTAGTCGCTGCATGTAACTATCTGTCGAATTTACTTCATTTGGGGACATATGACCAAGTTCGATACATTCTCGCAAAAGTGATTAAACTGATCTTTCAGTCTTGGTGTCTACTTGTATCTCTATACGATGGAATTGCATTGTTGCATCTTGGTATAATGTTTCTACATCCTAGTGTGGGTTGCTATCTGTTTTGAAAGTCTGACTGTGTATATCCCAGTTCTTTGTTTCTTCTAGTCGTTTGCTTGGAATGCTACTCGCGTTCCCCCTCTTCCTCAGTCAGTGTAACGTCCGCCTATAAGGGAGTGGGGGTTTCTGTCGATCTGAAGGATGTATTTAATAGAGAGCTGCGGCGGTTTAGTGATAGAATTGTGGGGAGTGTGTGTTTCAGAGTATGTGTATTTTAAACAAATAATACGTGATTTGGAAAGGACTAACGGACGTAGGTCAGGTGAAGGAAAGATAAGGTAAAACAGACAAACATTCCAAAAAGTTAGCGGATAGGTAAAAAGGAGTGTAGTAAAGCAGACATGAGTTCATGTTCACTTATCGTACTCTTTTAATTTTTCTGGTTTGTTGTAACATGTCAATTCGAACTACCCCAGCTCTTGACACATCGTTACAACCCATTTCTGATATGTTTCTTCCTAGAATTCCCTTAATTAATTCCCCATATTGAGTAAGGCATATGCCTTTTCATTGGAACTTTCTCTCCTACGTGTATGCTTTGACAAAATCCAACTAATTTTCGTTTTTTGGACCAGAATCGAACCGATGTGGTTTATATCCCATTCAAATAATAATCCATAAATAACAACGCATAGTAACATGTCAATGTTACCAGAGACGTAGTATTATGGATCAGATAAATATTTCCTTGCAATTTCCCTTACTAAATGATTCATCGGTATATGGGATGTTCTACTTCCAATGCGGGCTGAAACAAATATATCTATATTTAATGTTTTCTGACACCATTTCTGTCTGATGATTGCTGAATTTGCAATCTTACCGAGGTTCTGATTTTCTCCTATTCCGTGGACGATTAGAAACGGCGCTTGTATTGGCACCTTTGGTAACTAAGCTGCCTTTTCGGTTTCGTCTTTGCGATCCTTCATCTATTAGAATTTATCCATCCATTAAAACTCTTCACCCCGATTTGTGCTGTAGTCAACAATACTGTGTTTTGCTTTGATGAGCTATATATATTGTGTAAAATAAACTGTGTCGTAATTGCTTCCCTTTGTTTTTGGGGGTTTGTATTTGGGTGTGCAGTGTGTACGAATGTATGATGCTTGCCTTCACATCCATTGGAGATTTGACAAATCTATTGTGACCATATGCTCTGTTGATGATCCAGCCTGTTTTTGCCATTCCCCATTGCTTTCACTATCTAGTTTCTGTTGCAATATAAATACGATGCCGAAACCCGTCAGCTTTAGGCCGAGGTAGTTAATGTTGGCTACAAATTCGCTTGATGTATTTAACATCCATATCACAACTGACGCGTTGTTGTGGCTGCAACTTCTAATATTCCAAAACCTTTTAATGGGGCACTTGCAGTAAATCCATTGTGACAGTATTGTGCTGCTATCTGCTCCGTTTAGATGCTCGATTAAATTTTCTTCTTCTCCGGAGACTGACAGCCGTAAAGGTTGCAATTTTTGAATCCTGGTTAAATTCCAATTGTCGTGGAATAAGTCGTGGAATGCTATGCAATTTGCTTGATCTCCGTCAAATTTTGCTATTTTTATTTTTTCCAATTTGATACTTTCATCTTGATCAATTGCCGCTGAGACCGGACATTGTGGGTGAGGTTGCATCGTGACAATTTTGTGAAATTCATCTATATGTTGCTTGTGTGAAATATTCTTGTTGGAGGAATTTAGATAGCCTTTATTTAATATTCAACACACACAAGATATTTTTTTAAAGACACTAAAGTTCGCAATGACTATTTTGACTTTACAACTACGTATAATAACTTGCAAGGTGTTTCGCGGAACAAATTTTTAAAAACATTATAAATTTCTTTACGATATAAGGTTCTTTGTAACAAAACCCCATATTATTTAAATAACTTCTAACTAGTTTCAATTGATATGAAATTTTATCTGTTACATTCGGTGTTTTAAATGTTGTTAGGCATCCATCTTAACAAAGCACGAAAGCCTCATTTGATTTTGAAATATCTACATCTTCTAATATTCCTTTTAGCAAGACATCTGCTGATGTTGTTAAGTGCAGCATATGTAGCTTCACTGGATGAAGTTGCAACAGTTACTTGTTTTCTTTTACACCAAGAAACTGGATATACATATACGTAATACACAAAACCACCACGTATTCCGCAAGTACCTCACTTTCTCCTTGTGGTTTAGAAAATTGTAACTTCAGTGATTTTGTCTCTTTAATATGCTCTAGAATTCTTTTCAATATTGCTCAATTAGTTTTGTCGAAATTTTCTTGGAATCTATCGATGTATCCGCGACCATAGCAAATATGCGGCCGCTTACATCAAATAGATCAATATTTCGTAGAAGTTCACTATAAGGGCAACTTATCAAAGTTCGACTCTTGGTTTAATCATAGTGTACATTTTGTTTTGCATACATAGTTTTGATATCTCGAGCAAACTTTTGACCAAATCAATATCATTTCGATTCATTCTGGCAGTTAATATATCAGCAATATATATGATTAAAAACATTAAATTGTTGTCAATTTTATGTACATTGAATAAACATTTGTTCAATTTCGTGCTCCAACGTCTTGGACTTTGCTTAACACTACACAAAGATATTTTCAATTGTAAAGCCATTCTTAGTTCAGTTTTCAAGCCACCCGGTACTTCCATATAAATTTCATCACACGTTTCTGGGACGTCTTTCGCTTTAATCCTTTCAAATGTCGACATATAATAATCTTGAATCATTTGAAATTGGTCCATTGTTTCATTTTCTTTTTTTGCTTCATCTTCAAGTTTATTTTCTTTATGTATTAAGGATTTAAACGGTTCTGTTCCTCGTCTAATTGAATTTCAGAATATTCATTATAGCGCAATTTGGTTTTGAAACGACAATAGTACCTTCCTCGCCCGCTTTCTGGTTTCTACATATAATGAGAGTTTTCTTTTTATTGATAATATAACTTACAATCGTGAGCGAGACATAAGGATTGTTTTTCTTTATCACACAATTTGTACCCGTTTCTATAATAATCTACCATTACATATTGCTTACATTTAGAATCCAGTTTATTTCTTTCTGGATCAGTTGCCTAAGCATAAGTTTTACAACGAAAAACTTTGGACTTTCTATACATGCAGCTTAACTCCACAACACTAAAGTCCGAGTGAATCTCTCAGACATTCTATTTTATTAAGGAATATACATTACGGTTTCGGCAATTTGTATAGCTTTTTGTTTACAAAATTTAAGCATCTCCTTAGATATATATTCCCGACCATAATTAATAGTCAGTCTTGAAATTTTTGCACCGAAATTACCCGACACCACGATTTCAATTTCTTCGAAGCAATCATAAACTTCCGATTTCATCTTTATTAAATGAATATTTGCAAAACTTGTATCATCAATAAAGATATCGAAATATTTTGACGCATCATATGTTACTTGACTAATGGGTCCACATACGTGTGAATGGATGCGCTTCTGGGTGTCTTTCTGTCTGCTTGCTCTTATTCTTGTTCCATTGAAAGGCAATCTGCAATATTTACTTTGGGCGCGTATATACCAAAATATGCTTTTTGCAAAGCCATATCATATTTTCCAATATTGTTTTGATTTCGATAAGGCACATATCCTACAAATCCAGTTTCTTCTTTTGCATGCTTTGTGTCCGACTTTCGAACCTTTTCAGTAAGCTCAAATAAGTTGCCGGGCTGTTTTGCTTAACCAATTGGCTCATCGTTTTTTCATTTTCGTTTTTCTTGAATTTCACTTTTAAACTGATAAAAAATTTCCACGAAATTTTTGACTAGTCCAGGGGTTAGTCTAGGAGAAGCATCCACATCGACACGATAGCGACATATTCATGACCATAAAGTTTGCTTTATATTTGGTGGGGTCAACAAGGTATAAAGGCTGCTGAAACCGATTGAAACTGTTATTGCATAGGTCTACCGATATCAATTGAACAAATTGAAACATGTATTGTTGCATAGCGTTTAACAAACGCAGGCTTATCTTCTTTCTTGGCCAAATTAGCCGTATGTTGCAAGAGTTGTCAAGTCTGTTACAGCTCGAATGAGATGTTCTGCCGCTGCGCACTCACCAAGCATAGCGCCTTCTAATTATCACTTACAACATGGCTTGGCTGGCACGCGTTTCGAAATGCTGAAGAAGGCCAAAAATGGCTCGATGATTGGATCGCTGCCAAACCAATATCTTTTTTCCGACACGATATCACCATGTTGCCAGAAAGCTGGGAAAAAGAGCAAAAATGTACAATTTTAAACTGAAAAATAGGTCCTTAGACTGTTTATGTATCTACAGTAATAATATGTTTAAGAAATAACCTTAAACTTACTTCAAACTATGGCCCGACGCAAAAGAAAGAAAAACAATTAAGAAAATTATATTCGGTTGTGACCACATCTTTTACACTTATCGATATTATCCTAAAAAAATTAAAAAAAACAGGAAAAGAAATAAGTTTTCATACTCTATAATATTGACGGCGCGCAGCTGATTTTTTCTATTTTCAGAATAAAAGTGGAAATTTATACGTTATATACATGTTGTATTCTATGAGTATAAAGCAGATACTAGATACACTGATCAAAGATGCTTTTAAACAACAAATGGATTATTATGTAGGGGTATGACTAGTGTAGAGAAAAATGAACATCCGTCTTCACCATCGACGTCATCCACTAATAATCCACTATTACTAATGCTGCCGAGGCAGCAAAAATGCCGCCACCTTACGAAGAAGTAGACGAATTGATTAGTTGATAATTAAGTTGTAATAGTCCATTCAGTACCGTCCTTTCTGGAGTTTAATCCGGAAGATTGATATCAGGAATTATAAAAATTTTTAAAAGTACTATTACACAAGACAAAAGTTTAGTTATTATTATGACGACTTAGGAACTCTTTAAGAATTTTCCCTAATCTATCCAGATCAACACACTCACATGCCTTGTTGATGTTAAGAGAGAGCATCAACATTTTTCTTCCATTCTTTTTTTTCTTGAAATTGTGAAAATTAAATCTTTTATGCAATTGTTTGTTGATTTGTATTCTTGACACGTAAAAAAACAATAGGTTATGAGACTATATGAGTTGAGAAAAAGAATGATTCTTTCCATACCATGGAATTTGTAATCTTCATAAGAACTGATATGAGAGAGATTGGTCTGTAATTAATCAACTCGACAAAATCCTTCCCGGGCTTTGGAATCGGAACGATTTTTATACGCCGCCAATAATTTGGAATGATGTTTTTAATTCAATATATATTTATGTCCTTCAACAATGCAGACAGACTTGCTCCAAAGAGCACTTCGATCGTATCACATTTAACCCCGTCACATCCCTACTCCCCCGCTACTTTCCATTCTCTTTATACGTCTCTGAAAAACTTAAAGTTGGTGGAATTAGCATATCTTGAAAATTTTTGTTTGGATGCATGCAATCTGTGGCAAAGTGAACCGTTCAACCATGGGATTTGGGAGAAAAATTTTGTTATTTGTAAATTTGTTTTAGCATTTTTGATCTCCTCTTGAAATGTGTTTAAGCTGAGGAAATTTTAAGACCTAAGTTAACATTAGATAAGCGATCCAATAACAAAGCCGTTAATTTTTGCGACAACATTATTTCGAAAATAATGGAAAGCCGGCGACTGTTATCTAGTTGAACGTCTTTCGTAATATTCCATCGAGAAATTAATTGAGTAAAATTTAAAAAAGGCAGATTTCAGAAACTTCCGATATTCGGACTACCATCAGCGTGTAAAAAGGTTGGTACATGCTTATTTAAACAACTGAAAGAAGTGTAGTTAGTGCTTTTAATTGTGCATTAAACTCATTGACCTTCAGAAAATTATTTGCATGTTATGCGTTGTTGAAAAAGAAGAGACTTACCATTGCTTATTGTTTCGAGCTGTTTTAAATCATCTGAGTTAAAATTTTTGATATATTCAAAGAAAAAAATCCGACATCGGACGAACCTTTTTTCTACCAACATTTTCACAAAGCTGCATGAAAGGATGGCAATCATTAGAAGAGTACTGATCATGTTAAGAATTTGTATCCTCAACTGTGCTATTCATAGAACCATTGAAATTATTGTGAACTGGAGATTAATCGTTTGAATTGGAAGCTACATTCGCAGCGATGTTGCTTTCTGTGATCAGTTCCCCGCCGCAGGAAAATATGGAATCGTTTTCGGCTGCCAAAAATTTTACACGCTATTTACTACCATTAGGGGCTTGTGACAAGTCGCTTAATGGTTTGTGTATTAACACCTCTTACGAGTCGGCCAGCTTTTAGGTTTCGTGCTCACTAAACATAAAAAATAAGCAGTTAACCTACCAGGAAATGATTGACAAAAGCGCGTCCGTATATTATATTGCATTCGGTCTGTTTTGACCACTACTCTACTACAATAGAGTAAGTAAGACCGTAACAACAGCTTACCGTTATGCAAAAACCGCATTTGCAAGAATAACGGCCTACCGTTATGCAAACCTTCGATTCATAACTGGCTCTCTTGATAAATAATGCTATTATGCAAGAAAGAACTATGAAAAGAGGAAAAGTCCAAAGTCCGTTTGTGTAACTTTTTTCCGTGATGCTTTGAACAGGAGTTAGTTAGTTTTTGTACTAGAAAACGTCAGGCAGTTTTTGGACTGGAAAGGTCGATTAGCTTTAGTGATGTTAAAGAATGAGTTTGGTGCTGTAAAATTAGTCAGTACTGTGTCGTCGAAAGAGTCAGTTAGTGTTGTGCCGTCGAAAAAGTTAGTTAGTGTGGTGCCTTCGAAAAGATCAGTGTTGTGATGTCCGAAAATTACTTTGACTTTTTGATTAAAAAAAACTTAAAAAGAAGGTCGAAGCTTATACTGATTATTAGATATTATAAAACAAAAAAACGAAATAAATCAACAAATAAAGAAAAAAAATTAACTGACAATAAATAGCTTGGTGGTTGACTCGGTCTTACTATCACAGACGTGTTGGCATAATTTTTGATTAGAATTAACTAAATGGTTCAGGTTTGCCTGTTGTGGAAGGAAATTATCGAAAAGCAAAGTACAGCATATATGGAACGGTTTGTGTTCCGGTATTCAAGTTTAGAATATAACGAATATTAGAAAAAACAGCTTAATTAAATACAGTTACAATATTCAACAAGTATAAAGAAAAATCAAGACACGAAACGAAATGTAAAATCTATGAAAGTGTTGAAAAAAAAGAAATGCAAACGGACAGATTTTAAATAATCAACCAGACGCTTTTATAAAACTTATAATACTTCTTGTTGTTCATGAAATGAAAGCAATGTTTCATTTTTTTTTTTTTGCATATAGAGCGGATATAGCGGCGGCATGTCACGTTAGTTAGAGTTGCTTATCGCGATAGCCTGTGCAAAATAATATACGTAAATAGATGTGGTACTGAGAAGGAAAAACCTATTAACACACAATGAACACTTAAACACACAATGAACACTAAAATCTACTTATTATTGTTAATATAAACTTTATCGTTAATAAAAATAAGAACAATTTCACACGTTTCATTATGTGGTTAGGATAGGTTCTAAACGGTGGTGCCGTGAAGCACGGGTAAGAGTTCGGAATTAAAAAACGATATTCGTGAAGAAGAAAATTAGTTAATATTAAAATCTTAGAAAAGAACAAAATTTATTATAAAAAGATATTAACATTAATATACGACCAAAAATTGGCAAACGACTGCCTCCATCATAGACTTAAGTGATAGAAATGTACACACGAGACGAAAAGTTTTTGTTGATTATTGTATTTTGTTTTTTTTTCCTGAATAAAAGAATGGACGTGACTTTAAAAGTATTTCTTTTTTTGTCTTCTTATTTTCTTAATTTTGTCTTATTTAAGCAAATAATGTAATAATAATTAAATAAAAATAGAAAAGAAGAAAACAAACACTGGAGAAACACTGGTAAAATTCAATGTAACGGGGATGCGTGTTTTGTTGATTTCAACCTAAAACAGAAGAATTTTGCCATGTCTGAAATTGCACGTACGCACATATGAAGATTTTTCGAGAAAAGAACTTTGTCAAATTCAAGACATAAGTGTTCAAACATATGAATAATTACCAAAAAGGATTCAAACATTTTACTTTATAAACACATCTGTAAGAAATCGAAAACAACGAAATAAAAAAAATGTAAACCATTCAAAATAGTTGAAATAATAAAAAAAAGAAGAATATTTAACCAAAACTTAACTAACACCGACACTGCAAAAAAAAGGCGAAAACGAAATCGTGATTTGGATTTCATTTTTTTTTTTGCTTTTTTAAGAAACCTTTAGAAAAAGAAAATAAAAACAATGGAGAACATTTCTTAGACAAGGAGTTAGAATTTGTGCTGTGAAGAATCGCACAAGTTAACGTCAATGCTTTATTTTATGATATAAAAAAACCGAGAAGAAATATTTTCACTTAACAAATCAATTACATTTTAAAGAAAAAAAATTTATAAAAAGAAGACAGCCAAAACACTGAACAATAGAGAAAATAATCATCAATTTAATAATAATGTTAGTTATATGAATCCACCACTCCCAGTCCACAAACAGGTAAACGCATTATTGTCGGTCATGAAAAGTCTGTCACACAAGCTGAACGGCGAGTGGAAATATCAGGAGCTTTGGCGAAAAAAATATGAGGGAAGATCTGGAGAGGAACTCATGCCTATTGCCAATGGTATGGAAAATGAAGTTTTACGGTAGCGTCAACGTATCTATTTTATTTTTCATTGAACGTAAAACTAATGCAAAAATAAAAAGGAAAAAAAATCTATGAAAAGAACAATTTACTCACTACATCATTCTAGAGAAAAAAAAGGGAAACAAAAAAAAAAAAATAAAAATATTTAATAATCTTTAAAAATACATTCACATGGTATTTTATTATATGTACCATGAATAACATCTTTTTCTTCTATGTACTCGTTATCAAGAATAAAAATTATATTTTTATATTCATATAATTACATTACATAACATTTATTTGGCACTGCTTTAACTATTACTCTTTTATTTAGCGTTTAGCTAGTGCAGTTCAGTCTTTTATTTAAATCATTAAAAAGTAAAAGAAAAAGAAAAGGATAACGCTTGGTTAAGCGGCATATCCATCCGCTGAAGCTGGAGTGCACGCGAGTGGGGGTAGGGGGACTGGGAATGGGCACTGACAGACTAGGATAGGATCAACGAACAGCAAACAGTACAGATAACGGGCCTCGCAGACGGACCTAACCTGTGGGCCCAGTCGCACTGTTTGAACTCCGTTAGAGTTTCTTTGGACCCTGCTTTTTTTTACCTCATTTTAATTTTAATTTTTTTTGTCGTGTGGCACGGCATGTAGTAAAATTGTGTAAACGCTCTACCTGCAACAAGCTGCTTATGCAAAACAGACAACGATGCGGTTAGATAGGTAAGACAAAAAAAAACTTTCAGTTATAAGTTTTTTGTTAAATTGTTTAAAAGTCAGCGGACACACTTTTATGGTGATACTATTGAAATAGTTCTGTAGTGTTCTTTTTGCGACCACCGAAGATAAATTTGCTTTTTAATTGATAAAAATTTAATATAATAATTTTACGGTTCTTAATTAGGTTTTGAAATTTTGGCAAAAATAATCTCACTACGAGATTAATATTTTGTTTGTTTTTTTGGTTGCGTCGTTCACCTATAAATTAAAAAGCAGAAAAGAGAGGAAAATTTTTGATTATATATAATTCTGGCCGAAAACTGGCAGTTGGTTCTCCTTCCTGATAAATTAAGAAACTAACTATTAATGAACTAATGGACGACTATTTCACGAATAAATTGCGTGGGAAAAATGAATTTTAGAAAATTGATTATACGTTTACTCCATTCATATATTTGATATAGCTTTTGCAAAGAGGACAAAAAGAAAATGGAAGGAAGATTTTTATCCATTAATTATAAAAAACAAATGTGTAAGTAAAATAGTTTTAGTGCATTTTTTAAATTGACGAAGCTAATAATTGTATTATTTCTTAAAAGAATAGATTTATGTCTCTGCGCCTTGGATTCGCCAATTATATATATTCGCGAATTATACACATTGATTACTTATGCTCTGGTGGCCACATTTGAAAATTTGCCGATTAAAATTAAAAAAAGGATTTAGTCTAATGGGCAGAGAAAGCTTTAAAGGCAAATTTATTGACAATGTTTTGCCTGTTTTTGTTGTCTTCTCTTGGTTTGAACAGTTTTTTTGTTTTCCAGTTTAATAAGAAGAATTGTCAACCTTTGCTTAAGTCGCTGTGGTATTTTAGTTTAGCTAACTAGGGGAGAAATAATCGGCAAATATAAATAATAAATGTGCATTACAACATAACAGGTTTATTAGCATCACTGTCATTATATAATAAAGGCAATTATTATTATGTATTAGATGTAGAGTGAAGGAACAAATGTAAGTATTTTTTAATTTGCTCTTTTGTAGTGTTCAACGGTTGTAATTGTAGCTCACCTTCCAAGGAACAAGTGAGTGAACTGCTGCTTTCAGTTAAGGACCACCCCGAAAAAGAGTACTGAAATTTGGCACTCCGTTCAAATCTATCGATAGTGATGCGTTTCCCACCACCAGTAGTGTAGCGCGGTGAGTAAACTTTTAACATGCAATTTTCTGTTTGTTTGTAATTGTTTGTACGTGTTTAGAAATCCGAGATCTGCCGCCTGAGGACAATTAGCCCACTAAACCTAAGAAAGTAAAATAAGTACGCGTATGTGAATTGTTATTTAGAAGGTTTAACATTTGTTGAACTGGTTCGGCTCAGCTGGAAAATCAAGGCCAAGAAAAGAAGTCGCAATTTGGCACATGCCAAATTCGAATGAAAGACGTTTCAAGAGATCGCCCAACAATTATTAAGGGTGCAAACTCAATTGTTAAAGGAGAAAATCGAGCACAGCAGGTCGTTCAACTCCAAGGTACTGAAGTTGAAAAAGTCCGATGTCTTCCCTCGCCAGATCCCAAGTGGTTTCGAGGATTATAACGACGAACTTACTTAAATCCTTTATGTCTCTACACTAACTTGATCCAAAAGATCATTTTAATTCTTTATGTTAACAAACTTACAATCAGTCTATGTACAGCGAATAAAAAATTTTTCATTTTTTCAATTTTTGTGTCTATGGCTAGCTCAACTATTTTCTGTTTTGTTCTGGTTTAGCTGTTTACAAGTTGTAAGGAAGCGTTTCGTTCCCTTACCAATTATGACATAATCCTAAATAAATATGTCGTAGCGTTTCTTATACACGCCAGTAATACGGCTTTAGTTCTTAGATTTGAGAGGTTTAATATAGAAATAATCGATTCACGTACCCAACGGTTTCGCGGTTTACAAAATCGTACAATTCGGTACCTGGGCCAGCAATAATAATAAGAGAGACATGAGGATAGGCATACAAGCAAACATTGCGATAGAAAAAAAAAAGCTTATAAGATTATGCATGTTGATATGATGCTTATCATACCAAGGCATGCTCATCGGTTTATAAAATCATTCGGTAACGATAAGACAGACATAAGAATATGCATACAAGCAAACATTGCAATACAAAAAAAAGATTTTGTAAAATTATGCATGTTGATATGGTACATATAATATGAAGGCATGCTTAACAGTTCTACGGCTTATAAAGTCATACGATTTGGTACCTAAGTCAGCACTAAGCAATACTTAATACTTAAGGTAATAATAATAATAAGGTATACATAAGAGTAGCATTATGATACTTATACAAGTAGGAGCTGAGATTGTGACATAGATGCAGCCAAACATGTTCGATCAGACCTAAGTAATAATAGATCTGTAAGAATATCGTTCACACATCACATTCACACATGCAAGTGAGTATTGAGGCTGTAAAGCAGGTATAGTCAAAACATCTGTGTAACGGAACAGTGATGGTGATCGCGACTATAAAAGAGCACGTCGCAACACGCTCGTCCTTTCAGTCGTATTATAGCAGGCAGAGGTAAGTGATCGCGGACTACATAAGTAGTTGACGTTACCGATAGGGGTTTTTTTAGGACATTACGTATAGAAGATGGCTGGCTTGGCTTAGTGTCATACTTGAATGACTGATAAGACTGCTAATCTTTACGGATAGGGTATAGCTGTCTTGGCGTAGTCGTCATCCCAGAGTGGCTGATAGGACTGCTAATCTTCACTGATAGGGGATGGCTGGCTTGGCTTAGTTGCCATCCTTGAATGACTGATAGGACTGCTAACCTTTGCGGATAGGGCGTAGATAGCTTTGCTTAGTCGTCGTGCCAGAATGACTGATAGGACTGCTAACCTTTACTGGTAGGGGATAGCTGGCTTGGCTTAGTCGTCATCCCTGAACGACGGAAGGACACTCTCTCCTGCGACGCGAAACGGTTAGGGACGGTCCTATAAGTCGAGGTCGGTTGCTATAACACCCGTGGTGTATAATTTTTTTTGCAGAATCTCGCGATACGGTTAAAACGTGAAAAATAATCTTTCGGAACGAACAAAAAAACATTGAAAGCGTTAAACAAGAGTCGGGTCACCACGCCGGTTTTTTCTCCCACTCCACTTAAAAATCCTTTATCGAATTATAATAAATCCAAATAATAAGAACAAAGTCCGGAGGTCCAAGTTTTTTTATATAAATTTCTTGGAAGGAGTCCTAGGGAGCCCTGAGCATACCCCGCCAAGGAAGACTCGTTACAAAGTAAACAATTCTCTTCTTTTTAAGTATTTAACGTATCAACAGCAGATGAGTCGGTTGGAATAGAAAAGATTCATTGCGAACAAGCCATACTTTGCAGGAGCTTCAATAAAGTTTTCGATTAGTTTAGGATGTTGCTTGGTATTTTCTTGTTTGTTGTTGTTGTGTTTTTTTTTAATTGCTATAAGTTATTATTTTTGCCTTTAGAGTATTCTTGCCTCCGCCACGTTTTCTTCATTGTTTTGTATTTTTGCGTTTTGTTGTTGTTATTGCCATATAATGTATTAATTATGAAAGCTTTTTGATGATTTGTTAGTGTTAATTTTAATGTTATATATGTATTCTTGTTTTCTTCGAGTTATTTTTGTTATATCGGAAGCTGACGTATCACTTTTATATATTTAGTTTGCATGATTTAAAAAAAGAAGATTTTTGTGTAAGCTGCCAGATTATGAGCACGAAGTATTTCGAGGATGGTGCGATTTTGAAGGTTGTATTAGGACAGTTTGCAAAGGATGAATTGGTAAAAGGACATGTTAATATTCGATTGGACGGATTAACATGTTCTGCGAATTGTAGTAAACCGCATCTGCACGAGGCTTTCTATTATGTTGATTTTCTTTGGATGATCGTTGTATCTAGCGTGATTCAACATTAGTCTGTTTTTAGAATGCCGGACGACGTCGTAGCCAAGATTACAGTACGGAATACATGTGCCGACCATGAGTTGAAGCGTGAGGCATCGTTGCTGTCAATTGAAGGTTCCATGTTGTTTATCGAATGCCTTTAAATCAATGGGTATTAGACCTTGGTCGAAATCGTACTTTTCTTTGGAAGATGCTGTTTTGTCAGTGCTGGTGTCTCCCTGGATGTCCACATGACTAGGTGTCCAAAGATAACGAAAGATTCGGGCTCTAAATTGTACTGCAAGGACCTGATCGCCATCACGTACGTGTAAGTTCCGTCTGTGGCGATGATTGCAAAGCTTGTAGGACAGATTCGTTGTCTGATATCATGAGGAATTTTTTTTCCAGTCCACTACCTACGACATCAAGCTTGAAACTATCAAAGAAAATGTGGGCAAAATGTTTCCATTTAATGTTAATTAGATTTAAGTAAATAATTTTGGTTTTTAATTTGCAACTGTTTTCTCTTATAAGTGAATCTCTAAACAATCAATACTAATTCAGAACGACTAATACTAACGTCAAACATGAGCCCTTTTGTTTTGGGTAATTTGACTTATGTAATTTCGAATAATTTGACGTATAGAGAGCGTGTTCAACAAATGTTGTGGTTACGTGATCTCAAAAAATCGATAGTCATCAACCAACGCTAATTGCTATCACATACGCATGTATTGTAACGTAAAATGTCTGAATATAGAACTTTGAACTTTATTGTTGTTAGAGCTAGAGCTTTAAGTGCCACTTTAAGAAGATTGGAGGCTGTAATGGAGGCGCACGTTTTATTGCTGAGCTGGTTCAGAAGATAAAGGGGTTAAAAATTTTGTCCCACGGGCACACCACAAACTGTTCTGCTCGTTGTGATGTTCTGGAAAAGCTTTGTATTAACGTTGCTATATGTCTTTTTTCTATAGGGCATTTTTGTAGTTTTTGTTATTTGCTTTACAATGTGTATATTTTTTTACTTTTTCACTTTCCTTTCTTTTTTTTTTTTAACACTTTATAAGTATATTGTTTTCCTTCCTTTTAATTAGTTGGACTTTTAAAAGTCTATATTCTTAATGGATATTCCTGCTCTCAGGTGTCACTGTAAGGATTAATACTGATTGTCGGCTTTCGCTGTGGAGGCCAAAGTACTTTTATAGGAAAATGTGTATTTCTTCCTTGACTATCCACTTTCCACCCAGCCTACCTGTGTAATTAATTGGAAAGCCTACTTCGTTATCGCATAGTACGGTAGCATTCATTTTATTAACAATCTCATATGTGAAGTTATCTAATGCGGCACATATCCTTTGTGATTGATGGGAGGAAGTTGGGTTTGACGCTCCCTTTCAAGAAAAGAACATTTTATATATTTATTTATTTATTTTCATTTTATATATATTGTTGTTTTTTCATGGTCTAATAAATTTTCTTAATCTAGCGTTACTGGTTCTCTTATACTTAAAAGAGAAATTCTGGAGATGTATTTGTATTAATTATATAATAAAATTCGAGTTCACAATACTATTAAACTTGTTTTTAAATTTTATTCTTGTTTTAAAATTTATTCTGAAGTGGTTGCTAACTTTTAATTTTATTGGTAATAATAAATTTAATTTGATTTTCGATACCTTAATTTGCAAGGTGACAAGTTGGCTTTTTTCTCAGCCCCGTAAAGTTGACATTTAGGAACTAATTTGTACGTTCGGTGTATTATTTGCTTTATTTGGAATCCGATCACCAAACTTTCACGGCTATGCAAATTAAGAGTTGTTCTAGAAGATTTGTTTTACGTTTAAATACCATATATTTTTATTTAATTTCATTCATCCTCCATCAATCACGGGGAAATTACAATTTTGTCAAGCAATGCGACTTATGAGTTTATCATTTTACTTCAGACAGATATACTTCTTTTTCTGCTAGCGACGTCATTGTATAGTTTTCATGTTCATGGTAAAACAATAACTTACATAGTCTTGGCAGGATCTGTCATTTAACTAACTTATTGTACACATTTTCACACATTTTGTAAATTTGTAACTAACATTTTTAGAGATCGTGGGGTTCATATTTTATTATTATGGGAAATTTATTATCGATTATTCTATGGACCTATGATTTTTAATGAGAGATCTCGAATTTCGGTCCGACGATCAATAAGTTTCTCTCAAAAGAAAATAAAAATTTATTTACATTTACATTTTAGATTTACATTATTGATAATGTAATAATGGCCGACATTGAAGAGTGCCAGAACTTGAATTGTTATTTTAAATGTGGAAACTCTGTGATGCACAATTTTTAAGTAATTACAGATAATGTTTTATTAGTAGACAAGTGTAATGGTTTGGTTATATCAAAGAAGGATGTGTAGAATGATAATGAAGGATAGGTGCATAATGGGAGGGTCGATAATGACATAACGGATAGACAAGTGTCGAAACGGACTAAGGGATATGTGACAGAAGATGAACAGAAAAGGAACCATGGCTTAAGAGCGAACTATATCAGCGGACGGACATGAAGTGCAACAACAATATCAATAGGTTAGTATATTTGTTTAATTAAAGTTAATTTATTTACATATATATTTCTCTTAATTGCTACTGAGTTAGCCTGGGGCAGGCAAAAGTATGACAAAGTCCTACCTAAAATCATCGCCAGGCAGATCGAATATAAACATAGTTATTAAGTTGTTAAGAACGTTAGGAGCGCAATTCTTTTAGCACGACAAATTTGATGACAAACCTGTTAATTAGGCAATATATTACTATATGGAATATTTAATTTTAGTCCATTCCGGAAGGGACATATAAAGGACACACTGCATTGGTCAATGACCGTCGTAGCTTAAGTCACTCGAAGTTTCCATTGATTTGTAAAAATCTTCTTCGCTTTTAACGTTTCATACACCCACTTTTCCACTAAAAAAGGTATATGTATGTTGTACAACATTTTTGCTAAATAATATAGTTAATGTAATTTTTCTATAAATATCCATAAATAAAATACTAGCATTACTGTTAGTCGATTATAAGCTAATATTCACTTTGTTTGGTTAAATCACTAATAAATTTTGTGGATTCCCACTAACTCTATAAAAATCCAGACCAACGTTTTCAATTGCACCAGTTTTAATTAACAAAGTTTCATAGAATGTTAAGCTTTCGTAGTTTAATATTGCAACTCCTCTATCGAGTTGGTTCGTTCTGTCATGCAATTTGAATGATGTAGTTTATCGGAAAGTCTTAAGCGCCTTTCAGAAAGTAGACGTATATTCATACAATTTCTGATGAAAAAATCGAAAAGTCTAACGATTTTATTGTGGACACTGCTTCAATTCCAAAAAAGCTTTCATATTTATATAGACATACTTACATTTAACATTTGAATATAAATATTTAGTAGCTAGCTGTGTTACAGCAGTAAATTGTTCTTGTTTAGTTGTACACATATCAAGATTATTAACCACATCAAAAACTAATTGAGTGATTTCATTTACTGAAAAAAGATCAACATCGCTCTGAAGTACTGAGACGAAGATTTGGCTGTGTTGATTATTCATTGTAGGATTAACACGAACGAAATCTTGCAGATGATTTATTATGTGGAGCTCGAAACATCAAGTGTTTTGCTAAACAAGAATCCACTTGAAGAGTTATCCTGGAATCTTGCTCCTTAGCTAGAGTTTTTGTTATTCAATCCATGTCTTATTTTTAGATAGTATGCAGGAACTGCTGGGCATGAATATTTTTAAATGAGGCATGGAACCTTTCTCACACGATTATGGATTGAAATGGTCCCCGCAATCGACCTCTAGCGCGTTTGATTAGTAGTTTCACGCTGCCTGTGTCCGGGCGCCCTGAGCGTCCAAAAATTATGCATGCTGCTCTAACTGACAATCTAGCTCCATGTTTCACTGGTGGCGATTTTGATGTTGTTCCATCGCTTCCTTGCTCTCCCTATCTCCCTAACTTTTCTTTGTCTACCATTCACTTGTCATTGCAAAAATATGCTGGTAACAAAACAACACTAATGAGATAATGTAAGACAATTATTTAATATTATTTAGTTGTAGAAGTATATTTCTCATTTCATAAGTAAGTGGATTAAAATTCTTTCTTTAAAATTGAGATTAACTTATTTTTAAGACAAAAATTCTGACTAAAATACTTTTTCCTTAAAAAATAAAATTTCGCTGCCAAAAATATGGCGTATATTTTTGCAAAAAAGCGTGGATAAATTGAAACTTAATAATGGCTATTTTTTTTATCAGGATAAGGATCCAGCACCCAAAGCAAAGATTCAAGACCTTACCGTTTTCAGCACAGCAGAGTTAAAGAAGGTCTTAAAGCAAGAGTGGGAGAAAGTATCATCCACTATTGCAAAAAATTAGTCAATTCCATGACTTAGCGACCGCTTGTTCAGTAACATTTGGTTTTATTATTTTGCAAAAACCACCATATCAATGATAAAAAAGTGACGGCATGGTAGACATGCAAGATTGATAGACCTGACGAAAAAGGAAATTAGGAAGAACAGGAAGACAATTTTTGAGGTTCGGTGATCGAGAGTGGAGTCACACCAAATAATATTGTGAAGTGAAGGAAATTGAATGAATTCATAAGCTCAATAGTTCAAAATTTTAAAGGAACGACAGTTTAGTGATTTGCCAAAAATTGGTCGACAATTAAAAGAAAAAAATAACAAGTAAGAAAGTTATATTCGGCGCGGGCCGAATCTCGCATACCCGCCACTATACATTTCATATTCTACTCTCCAAGTTCTTTTATTGGATATTAGGCAGATAATATATCTTCATTCGTAGTCGACTTGTGTTCTGAGTAGTACGTGTTTTCTTTTCATCTGCGATTTTTTGATTGTTTCGTTGTTTTCGTGTACTTAGCTTGTGTCTTTTCAGTGTTTTCGCTAAACTGGTTATCGCAGACACCGCGTGTGCTTTTGTTTCCTCAATATATAATAAAAAAAAAAATAAATAAAAAAAAGATAAAAAAAAAATAAAAAAAAACTAAGACAATTGAGATTTTTCATTAGGAGTTCCCAATCTTTTTCTAGTGAGTAATTTTTTCACAAATTACCAAATAATAGAAAACAAAAAAGCATAATGGTCCAGGGACAGCCAAATAAAAACTCAAATATGTTTCATCTATTGGCGGACAAACCACTGCAAATAAAAAATTAAAAATTCGGATTTTCCGGTGTTGCCAATCAATAACATCACAACTATTGACAAAAAATGTGTTGTTATTTCTTCAACTGATGCTAACATAACAATTTCACAAATCAGTCCTTTCGCTATAAAAAAGCCCTAGATGGCGTTACAAAATATATAGACTCTATCTCGATTCTAGATAATTTACTTATCCTCGCTAGGAACCCGCGCGCAACGGTAAACCTCATAAAGTCAAAATCACTAGCAAATTTGTGTCCAATTTCCGCTAACCTACTTGAAAAACTTAACTCGGTTGGACGCGTAATTTATGCCCTTTGCTTAAAACATGTGCCGGAAGACGGAGGAGCTCGCGAAATGGGCAATCAAGGCGTCACTGAAGTTTATAGATTTACTAAATTAAACGACGACGGAAAAACTCGGTCCCCAATAGGAAGGATAATTATGACATTTGATCGCTTTCGGTTATTGCAAACAGATGATGTGGCTTGGTATAAATGTAAAGTGAAACTCTACATTCCAAATCTCATGAGATGTAAAAACTGTCAATGCCTGGGTCATACGGCAAAAAGGTGCAACAGCGCTCCATCTTGTGCTAATTGTGGTCTTCCCCCACACGCTGATAGCTGCACGCGTAGTTTCTGCATAAATTGCAACGATCAGCACTCGGCGTTAGACAAACAATCCCCACGTTATATACAAATGCGTGAAATTTTAAAAATCAAATGGAAAATTACTGTAGCACGGATGAAGCCTGAGGCAAGTACCGGGAAATAAATCCAAGTGGAACCCAAAGAATTAACAAAAGTAATACCTCGCTGCCGTTGCCTCACAAATCGAGCCTAATATGCTTTTAACTCCAACTCCTTCCAATGTCAAACCTATTCTACCATCAGCCAAAAACTATATTGCGAAACCAGTTCTATCACCCGCCAAAAATAATATTGAACAAATCAGAGCAACAGCAAATATTGAAAAAATTAAAAGAACAACACGTATCCTTAAGTCTAATAACACTTCCCCAAAATCACCAGCTCTCAACTCTAGTCAACAAATTATAAGGTGTAATGAATCCAATCTTTCATTCCTTAATCAATCTTCAATTTCAAATTATTCACGACTGCCTACTCGTTGCATTTCAAATATACGCAACCACTTAAGTACAGATTATTCTGCTAGTAAGGCCAAATTATTCAGGCAAAATTCCTACAGCGACATTTTCGGCGGAGATGCTGATATATCAACGTAACCAATCTACCTCTCCGTTTCCATGTCACTACAATTACTACAAGCCATTTAACGGGAACTGCAACCATTATGTATAAAGCGATTCGCACGGTTGCTTATCTCTCTATTCCTCGATCCAACACCTTTTTTAAACGAGCTAGGCTTCCTTGAGGAACGACACTCTTTGGTTATTGAAGAAAAATAAACTGGATTTCTGACACCGCTTTAAAAGATGTCCTGATCAAGATTAGTTGTTATTATATAAAAAGGCCAATGCTCTATTCAGCAAGGAATTACGAAAATCAAAGCCACTTAGTTTTGAACTTTTTTCGAAAAGAATTCGCAGAGGTGCATTAATGAAAGGGGACTTCAAATTTGAACGAAAGTTCTGCCATCTGCACTCCCAATGGAACTTTAACTAACACAGACGAGATCTCTAATTATTTTGGAAAAGTGTAGTGCGAATACTACTCTAACAGCAACTTCTCCAGTTCTTTCGCTGAAAATAAGAGGACTTCAATTTATCTTTCAAATGCTATTGACAGATGTGCCGTGTTCCTGGAAAATTGTATACCTACCTTAGAACTTGAAAGTTGTCTCTCCAAATCAAAGGGGAGGACACCTGGTCTAGATCGCATCTCATACCAAAGGATCAGTACTCCGTCTAATTCAAGTGAAAAGAAATTACTGGATCTATATAATACGGCGTTTTTGACTGGCTATATAACCTACATGTAGAAACTGGCTGCAGTTTTCCCAATTCCAAAGTCAAAAAAAGTCTCTGTCGCATCGGACTATCGCCCAGTCTCTCTTTTATCTTGCCCTTCAAAAGAAAAGATTATAGCATCTAGATTATCTTGGTTTCTTGGGTCCAAGAACTTGATCACAAAGCAACAAGTTGGTTTCAAGCGGGGTAGAGGGCGCATCCACGCTCTTCTACATATTGATGATTTTACAAACAAAGCAATTTCCGAACGGAATCATGTAACAATTCTATTAATTGAATTTGAAAAAGCATTTGACAGAGTTGGTCTTCATGTTATTTTAAGACTCATAAAATCATGGAATGTTGGAACCAAACTCTTCAACTACATCAAATCATTCATGTCGCATCGGCGGTTTAAAGTTACAATTAACAATCATCTCTCTGGTTCCTTTCCGCTAATGAATTCCGCTTTCAATGAAATTAGTAAAATTCATTGCCATGTAACGAGAATCGAACATTGTCTCTACGCGGACGATATATACATTTTAACAAAAAAAAAAAGATAACACGAAAGCAATCAATATCCTCAAATGTATTGGACAAGAAATCTCCACATGAGCAAACTCGACAGGGGCTAAAATTTCTATACAAAAATTAAAAAGAATGCACACTTGTCGAAAGCAGATATGTGATGCAGGAACTGACAGGACTGATGCATATTAATGCCTTGCCAATATTAAACGTGCAGACGCGCCATATTCTCGGGCTCACGTTTTCCAACAAATATCGTTGGAAAACACACTATCTTCAGTTAAAAAGTTCCACTTTAACATGTGTGAATTTCATACTTTCTTTGGAAGAGCCATGCGCACATTAACACTATTGCTTATCTTACCAAAATGCTTGTTTTAAGCAAGAATGACTATGCTTGGATAATTTATGGCAATAGCTGTAAATCTAATATCAATATCCTTAAACCGGTCTATCACCAAGTCCTTAGAGCAAGTTGTTATGCTTTTCGGACGACGCCCATCAACAATATTATAATTGAAGCTGGTCTCCCAACTTTAGAAAATAAACTTTGAGTTAAAAGTTGAAATCGTTCCCAAGCTTCTTAATTCAAACAAATCTATTCTCCGTGAAGATGTGAGAAAGATTATTATTGCCAAGAAAATTTGAAAGTCACCACTTGCAATCGACTATTATTTGTACGTCGCGAAGGAATTGGATATTTCCTTAAAACTTGTCCGCTCTTTTGGTGTTAAACCTCCATGGATTTTGAAAGACTGCTCTTTTGACACCTCGTTGTCTATGCACAAGAAAGAAGATACTCCAAATTACGTCTTCAGGAATCTAATAGCTAAAAAAATCCAAGTACTGGGGAGTAACGCTTGGAATCTCTTATGCACAGATGGCTCAAGATCTTCTGATCTGCCACCTGCTTGTGCCGTGGTAGAGGCTTCAAGGCAGGGTATTCTCAATCACATACTTCACGGAGGTGCTTCACAACCGAAGCTAGAGACGTCCGCGAGCCCTTTCCATAATGAGAAAATTCAAAGCCGTCATTGATACTGACAGTTTGTCTATATTAAAAACTACACGGAATCCTTCGACTTCGACATGGAGCACCATCAACAAGTTAGGGAATATTATTACAACATCCGGCAAAAAAATTAAAACGCTTTGGGTGCCAAGTCATATCGATTTATTGGGAAATGAGCAGGCTGATCGAGCGGCAAAATATGCTGCTTCTGCACCTCTAAGTAGGGATGATGTCGTGGAAAAGTTGGATCTTCAAAGATACATTGGAAGAAAAGTTAAAGAGAAAATTACAAAAGCAAATCTACAATACCATCACCAGCACTACTCTTCTATTAACCCTCAATTAATTCCACCTTTATATCTAACAAATGCTGAGATAATCAAGTTCGAAACATTTCTTTAAGATGGAATCGATTAAATATGCACAAATAATATTAGAGTAAGTAATACTAAAACGCCGTTAACATCCCGTCAAGGGAATAAATTGATAATAAACTTCTCAGTTTTAGTAAAGTATGAACGCCGCGATCTCTAAAAATATTATTTATATATGAAAATAAATATGAATGTGCAATAAGTTGATTAAATGAAAGATCCGACTAAGACTATATAAGTTATTGTTTTACCATTTAAACATAAACACTATACAGTGACGTGTTATACGAAGTGCACAAAATCCAAATTCATGTCGCTAACAAAAAAGAAGAAGAATTTCCAAAAGAAAGTCACAACACAGTCTGCACAATGACCTGACGAAAAATGATAAATTAATAAGTGACGGAAGATGATGGAAGATGAATGAAAGTTAATAAAAATATATGGTATTCCAATTTAAAACAAATCTGCTAAAGCAACTTTCATTTTGCACTACCGTAAAGTTTTGGTGATGGGAATCCAAGTAAAGCAAATAAGACGCCGAACATATAAATTAGATAAGTTTTAGTTTCTAAATATTAACATTGCGTGGCTGAGAATTTAGTGAACCCAGCCAATGTGTCACCTTGCAAATTCATGTATCGAAAACCAAATTAAATATATTATTACCCAAAAAATTAAAAGTTAGCAACCACTTCAGGCCAAAATTTAAAAATAAGTTTACTCGAATTGTGATTTAAATTTAAAGTAAATATATCTTGAGAATTTCTGTTTCAAATACAAGACAATCAGTTGTGTTAGATTAAGATTAGATCATAGCAAATTTCATTGTAATAAATAATATCTAAAAAAAAAAAATTGAAACATTTAAAACGAAAAATATGTATATATATATATATATATAGGTTAACTCAAACTAAGTTAACGAACCAAGCTAGTTACCGAATATGCGAAACCAAAAACAGCAACACCGCACATTCCCACGTAACCCAGCAAGAAATACAAGATCATCGTCTGCAATGAATTATACAGAAATTAGAGACAGAGAGAATTAACCTCTAAAGTAACATAAGTGCTTACTTTTAGTTTATTTTGATAACTCAATAAAGCGCGGTGGCGCTGACTGCTAAATTAAAAAATGATGTTAAAAAATATAATTATCTAATTCCTGAACATGACAAGTAAGGAGTGCGAAAGAAAATTTTATTTAGCCCTAAAAAGGATTGTGCTGTTATAATACATAGATGTTTTAATTCGTAACAAAAGGAAAGACAAAAAGGCAAAAAATAAAATAAAGACAGACAAAAATGTTGTGCGAAAAAAATACTAGAAAATTTATGCGATACAAATTTACAAAAAATATCCTTTACAAAAGATATAATTATAAACGAAATAAAGCAAAAAGATATCAAATTAAAAATAATAACAATAAAAATAAAGTGAAACATATATTAATGTGTTATAGCTATATAGCTTTAATTAAATGTAATAATTAATCTAAATTAGAGAAAGTTTTGTGCCGTAACAAACCAATAGTGAACTCTCCAATAATTTTAAAACTTAATGAAAAAAAAAAAATTAATAAGAAGGCAACATTTTCTTTAAGTTCAATAAATAACACCGTTCTTGAAGTTTAGCGTAGTGTTTAAAACGAACATTTTTTTAGGGAAATTATGAAATGAAATCATAGAACAAACAAAAATATTAATTGAAATATAAACTCCAAAATATAGAAAACACAAGAAAAGTCAAATAACTTGAACGGTAGTGTTCAAAATAGCCGAAGCTAAGAAACAATATATATCGTATGTCTATGTATGTCGTATGTCGTATGTCTATCGTATGTCGTATGTATGTATGGATGGTCGAAAGCAAGAAATATTCATCCGTGGTAACAGAAACGTAGACAGTAAGCCACAAAAAATTGTACTTTAATATAAGTTATTTACGTTATCTAAGTATACGAAGTATTATAAGAAAAAATAATAATAATAGTAATCTTCGAGTCAACCAGGGGAATTCAACTCCTGCAAAAAAGCGCAGATCGAATGTTAGAAATTTACGAACCACCCAGTACTATTGGATGATTAGTGTGGTAAGGAACAAAATAACAGGAAATACCATAGCATTGGAGCCGCACAACGCGCCATTAAAATGGGCTAAGATATCACAATGCTTAGTTATGCATTACGGTGATAAACGAGAGTTGTCAACATTGGAATTAAAAAAGATGACGAATCAAAGTATTTCAGAATTTTATCAAAACGTGTATGATGCCAGGAGACATCAGGAGGAGGCTATGGGGAAAATCATAAGTATGTATCCCCAACAATTTTCTAAACTTGACGAGGATTGCCAAAGTGGTAGCTGAAATCAGAACCACAACTAACACTCCCGTTTACTCAAAATTTTACTCCTATCATGCAACTCTGGAATCACTTACACAAACTTTTGAATGACGGCATTATAGCACCATCTCGACCGATATCTTTATTTTTAGTAATATGGAGGATGTACATTTCACACCCAATAAAAATAATTTTAGAACATTGCAAGAAGCTAATGTGAAGGACAACTAGACAAAAGTTACTTCTTCAAAATACAAGTTGAAATTTTAGAACTTGATATAAAAACAAATCCAGAGAAAATTGAAGCTATTGCAAATTTCCTACAACCACAGAATCTTAAGGAACTTCCCTGGGATGTCAAGGTCAGGGCCGTGACCCTGCGAAGCTTCAAATTAAAGTCGCCCCTATACCGCAGTATCCAAATCAGTTGGTCAACACGGAAATACTTTTAATGGAAAAAGACTTGGCCATAGACAAATTCTCAAAATATGCCATGGCAAAACCAAATCGGTCCAGTCCGATCGGAACTTAGAAGGCAATCCTTAAGGTATATTTTTCATTTTCTCCTATCCAAGACCGTGATGGACAACGGGAATTCATTAATTGTATGATCGAGAATGAATTCGGAATTATAATTTTCAGAACACCACCTATGCAGGTTGTTCAAATGGACAAGTGAAGCGATTTAACTCCACACTACAAGGAATTATGTGCTGCTCTCAAAACGAACACACACACCAATCGTTCCGCGAATTATTACGAAGATCGGTAAAAGAATACAATTTTTTTATTGATACGGTTAGAGCTAAAAAGTGCGTAAAAACATATTTCGGGAAACACGTAAGTAGTCATCCAGAACAATAAAAAAGAGAAAACAAGAAGCTATCAAAAAGTTTTCAGAGAAACAGAAAGCTGGTTTGAATTATGGGAATCGCTCCTCACCCAAAGAATATTCCGAGGGAGAAGAAAACTTTGCGAAAATAAACAAGAGGTTATGAAAGAAAATATCGGCTAGGTAAAAACCAAATCAGGAAGAATAATTCATAAAAACAATATAACAATCTTAGGGAAAATAGTTTAATCAAAAACCTTGGAGAACGAAGTCAAATTTATTGACTTCTTCTTACAGTTAATATAACCCCAACCTTACTTATTCTCCACCAACCCCCTCTTCCTAACATTCCAAATAAGTCATTAGCTCTAAGACAAGATGGAATATTAACAGATATAAATTATAATATCTTTAACAAAACATAGAAGATAATTGGGGAAAAACCTGATGAAGGTGGAAATGTCGAAAACATCCTTCGTCATACAAGGTCCACTAGTAGTGCCAACCTTCGTGCAAATCAATGCATCTTTCCATAAAGCATTTATCTTTGCAATTGGATCTCTTTTTCCGCCAAACAGCATAAAGTAAGCAGAGATCATTCTGCTTAAAATTTACATATTGATATTACTTGATTATTTATTAATATTATTCTTTTTTTTTTTATTAATATTATTCAACCATATCTTACTTACCTTTCATAAATTCCAACTTTTTTGTTTTGTTTTGTACGTAAGTTTCTTTAAATTTTGTTTTTCTTTTACAGCTGGTTTTTCTTATAGTGATATGTTGATACAGTATGGATCTAATTGGCATTTCAAATCAGCTGACTTTTATTCCCTTTTTACTTTGTGAACAACAAAATAAGCACTTTTTATAGATTGAGTAAAACCATCTTTAATTTATTCAAACTCAATATCCAAGAAAACTATATTTAGTAGAGTTAGAAAAAGAAGATATTAGAACATTTGTAATATTTAGGATATTTAAACACCTGGGAGGTGCGTTACTGAGCAAGACAAAGCTGCATTTAAAATTATTTTTTAGCAATTGAAGCACCAACGTGAACTCTTAAAACGATATCAAAAGCGGATAGAACTGAGTTTGGAAAATGATCGTCAATTAGCTAAAAAATGTTTATCTAGTGGACGAAAAGAGTAAGTTTGCTATTTATATATTATCGAATTATATTTTAGTACTGTACTGTACGAATTGTATTTTAGTAGTTCCATCTAGGCGGGCGAAGCTATTATTTTCTTAAGAAAAAGTTTCAGGAAACTTTACTGATTAATACCGACAAACAATTGGAAAATCTTGAACAATTAGCAACAGATATTGAATATGCCCAAGTGGAGATGAATACAGTCGACGCTTTAAAGCATGGCAATGAAGCTCTTAAGAAAATACACGCAGTGGTTGATATCAATGAATATCCTTTCTGAATGCCAATGTAATCGAAAATTACTTTGCTAACCTGTGGGCATCTTGAAATTACCTGGAGATCTTAATATCAATAGAATATGTATTCTTTGCCCTAAAAAAGTTATAATACTAGTTTGTTTATAATTTCTACAGCTTATCTTTTCAAATGAATAAAAACAATTTCACTAGTTATTGGTGTCATTAATATACTTTTATTGGTATTTTTCTTCAAGTGTGGTGTAGTTTCAAATTCTTCTTGTATAAATTTGTTGCGTATTTATTTTATACACATTAAATTCTTAATTTAATTTTTAACTTATGTTTACATAATCAAAGCTGCGGCGCTGGCAGATGAGCGACCAGCAGCAAAAGAACAAACAAGAGAAAGATAAAGCAAGAATTCATTATTTTAGCGTTGCCATTACCTTTGGCTTTAGCGGACTACCATCTTAGAATACATTACATATAGTCCCCGCGGAATCGAGAATTTATTCCGACAATTACTTCATTTATATAAGATTTTCTGGAATATATTCTTGATTAAAAGCTTTACATCAAATTTTTATTTAACTTTTCTGTTTGTTAAATTATATTGTGATGGAAATCCCAAACCCAGTTTATTTCAGCTAATTGATTTTACCAGAAAATAAATTTCCCAGAGAGAGAAAAACCAAGTGCATATTCGCGGCGCATCATGCAGTTGCCGGCCGAGGAAAAAGATTAGCAAAAAACGAAAAGCGGATTAACGGATTAAAAATGAAGCCATGAACTTAGGTAGGTAAGTTTAAGTTAAGAATGCTGTCAAAGGAAGTAAAATGTAAAGAAATCTGCCCTTAAGGAAATTGATTATAACTAAAAAATCTTGAAGTGAAAACGTTCAAGTGTATTTCTCTTTAAAAAAAAAACCACGATCTAGCGATACGAATCGTATCGAGAAAGCCGAAGTTCGTAACAATATTATATGCTTTGCTTATCGAATTCACTTCTTATAATTTTTTTTTCGTTAATTTTCATTTAACAACGTTTACAGGTACATCAATTAACTTGGTAACTGTGATATTAATCCTTCGGAAAGAATCGAAAATAGTCGTTACAAACTAATCATCATTAAAATTATAACAATCAATCATTGGGTTTGCATATCGTTTCCACAGCTGACCATTTCAAATTTCTACTAAACACGTTTCTTTGCTCACGTGGCTGGCAATAGTAGCTTTTTTCGAGGAAATTTTACTTAGGGCTGAATAATCTTCTACACTGTGCCCAAGTTTAAAACAGTAAATTTACGTTTCCTCGTGACTCTTCTATTGCATGGTTTGGTACATTTTAACGTAAGATGGTATATCATATTAATCGATATATACTTGATATTCTACGGTTTCTTTCGGATTTAGTAAAACAAGTCAAGTACGCAAAGCTCTTTTATTCAACTAAGCTAAGATTTACTTTGTCTAAATGTTTTAAGTGCTCTTTTTTAGCTTGGCCATTTGAGAAAGAATTACCTACGGATGTTGTGACATGCAATATTTTATTATTTTTGAAAAATAATAATTCTTTGGATACAAATTTGATACCGCTTTCTGAGACTAAGAGTTCTCCCCGTTTCTAATTTCAGAATAAATTTCATTCATTAAAGATGCCTGGGATTCATAAACAGAGAGTCAAAGTGTTAGGAAATGTGCGAGCAAGATCGATAAATTCATTTATCGCCGTGTTTTAAACGAACACAGAGAAATTGAATGTCCATTTTTTCACACATAAATGACACAAGCTCGAAAGACAAAAGAAATTTGACTAAAATTAGTGCACCATCACTTATTCTGGGACGCCCATATTTCTCATTCGCTTGAAAATTAATGCCAAAGAACCTAGATTTATTGATATCGGGTTTTAACGTTGAAACGTTGAAAGTCAGATATTACTTAAATATAGATTTTGCAGACTAGTCTTAAGTCTGGACATAAAAATAGTAGTGGACTGCACTTTAATAATATTGATGTTGAAGTCTGTTTTCTTTTTAATTTATACTTTATAGCGAAGGTGATTGTGTCGTCATGGCTTTTTCTGTACCTCGGCTTAACTTTTTATAAAAAGAAATGATAAGAATGAAAAGAAATGAGAACAGTATTGTCAATATAAACCGAGTACTGATGGCGTGCCGTTTTTCTTCTCTCTGTTCATACGCTTCACGCGTGCTTCAATATTTATATAAAAAAAAAAACTCACTGTTTTCACAAATTCTAACAGTTTATCTGTTGATTTTCAAACGGCAATTCTTTTTTTTTCTATTTATCTTCCTTTTCATTTTGCAATGGACCATTTTGATTGCAATAGCGTATTACTCAAGTTGTTTTGATTTTCTCGAACGGGGTGAAGCTCAGAATTCGTATTTGTAGTTGCCCAAAGTGCATTGCGTTTTCGTGGAAGGGGAATAAACGTAAAGGTTTCATGCACAGTATCCGCAAGGGAACCATTCCATTTGAATCTGTGCATCTAGATCATGATGGATCGGTTATAATGGAAAGGCCAGAATGGGATGCATTTTTCTGGTGATCGAACCGGATTTTTGCGATGCGCACTACAAATATCGGTGTTTATAACGTCGTGTTTCAATTCTTCAAAGAAACCATCGGTGACGTCTGTGGGTGGAGGCAGTGTATTAACTTTTAGACTTCTAGACAGACGTGTGTGTAACAATTACTTTTTGGTTTCAATCGCCACGAACGCTTCAACGCACCTCTTTATTGGTGTTTCCACCCGTGTTGACAACATCCCTTCTTCTTGTTACACGAAGCAAAAAAAAACAACGTGTAAGATGTGGTTGTATATAGTAACTTTTGTTAGAAATACAACCTTGTGGTATATGAGTTGTTAATATCACTCACGGAAAGCGTGTTTGACGATTAGGATATTCTGGCGGCGTTTTTGTGACATTTTCATTTTCGAGTTTGACAAGCACGATGGAGAGGAGAAAGAAAAGAAAAGATGGCAATTTTCGAAGTATCTGCAATTTTTGAAAAGAGGAGTAGAAATTTGTTGAAAGAGAAATAAAAGTGGAAAATTAGTAGAGAGGATTGTTAAAAATTAAATAGGGAGCATCCAAAAAGTTAAGTGTTTCTCCAAAAGAAAAAAATTTGGTGTAAAAACAGAATTTGAAGTTCGTGTGTACATGGGATTCGCAAAAGTCAATGTACGTTTGAGTGTGCGATCTAAGCAAAAGATAAAAAAGGGTTTGAGATGAAAAAGGAAAGGCGGTGCTGAATTTTCGTTGTTTGCGGTTTTAGTCGTTTTCCCTTTTTTTATCTTTTGGGAATATGAAAGAAATGAAGTTTTCATCTAATGAATAAAACGAAAAACAACAAAGAAATTGATAAAAATAATTGAAATATTTAATTTCATAAGTAAAAGTCAAAGCGGTTTTTTTGTGAAAATTAATCGATTGATCAAGAAAAAGAGAGAAATTAATCGAATGAATTTGCAGAGAATTTTTTTTAAAAAGATTTAAACGATTATCACAAAAGAATGCAGTGATTTTTAGGTCCCCCTAGTAACGTGTTCACGATTAATTCAATGTAAAAGCATTTTGACATTTAACTTTGATCTTCGGTGTCACATGTAACTAAAAAAAAAGGGGATACGCAAAAAGAAGAAGAGATCAATTGATAGTGCTCCTAATTTGGTAGAAATCCGGAAACTCTCTTCAAATAAACACTTGCTAAATGGTATGAGAACAAAAAAAACATTAGTGTTATCTATATACGGTGACACTTCGAATTTTGTATTAAAAAGAAAGTAACACTTCCAGTGCAAAATATACCTAAACCTTTATTTAATAATTGAAAGAAAAAGAAAACGTAGTTCGAAGTGAAGAAGTCTGACAGCAATAAAAATTCATTCCTTTACGAATTTTAAGTGAGTTTTGTTCGTTAGTCGACTATATCAGAAAGCAGTTTTGTTGCGGTCAGCTGTATACAACAAATAAAGGACTTCCGGAAAGTGGAAAATTTATTAGACTAGAAAGAATAAAGAGGTTGGTAGCCGTATCTACAGGTTTAAATTTTATATTACCAAATTCAAAAGAATGCGAAACAGAAAAATTTATTAAGTTGAACAAAAAAATATAATGTACAACGAAGAAATAACAAAATCAAATTATCTAGTATTTTCTTAATTCATTGTAAATGAATTAGAGTAATCTTACTCAGAAATCAAACGGATATTTTTTTATCTATATTTTTATTATGATGTAGTTTTCATCGTTTCGTTTTTTTTATACAAAATATTATATTAAAACTGCTAACCCTTTATTAACACACTTTTAACACACCGAATTTTTTTTTCCCTAATAAAATTTGGAATATAGAAATGAAATTTAATTAAATTCCTTTATATTATGAGAGAGTGGTAGCTTATAGATCTTCGGACACAACTTCGGAGTGTCCCATAGACATCATGAGTCGAAGTAGACTATAGATAGGGCAACGTGAAGAATGGCCCAGAGCTGAATATAAGTGTAAACGTTTGAAGCGTGTCCGTGAGACAAAACATAAAACCCGCCATCTCCCTCAGCCTCCCAAGCTCAGCTAAGGCACTTACGGCCTCCACAGCCTCTGATCCTCTTCAAGTGGCACTTTAGATAAGCTCTAAAAATAATAATAATTCGATATTCAGACAGCCTTCCCATCATATAACAAAAAAAAAATTGTAGAAGATTTTTGATCTTTTCTTTTTATTTCATATCACTTTTAATAACAAAAAAACAACATTGATGAGGGAGCAGATTAAATACATTGTAAATATACATATGTAATTGTCAATGTACTAAAAAAATTATATATATGCATGCTATATAGTTAAAATAAATACAATGAAGAACCCGACATGCCGACATTATGGATAAAATACAGTGATAGTTGTATTGGGGTTTAATTATAAAAAGAGATAATGTACATCTTGTTTATAGTTGTTGATTCTTCTCTTATGCTTTTTATGTAACTTTTTGCTTTACAATAAACTAACAATTTAATATTAATGTCTAGTAGAAATTTGCTTGATAACTAATAATAAAGATGATTTAATTGGTCGCAGTCGCTAGCAGCATCAAAACAAACTCAACATCAAAAAGAATCGTTTGCAAGAAATTCAATTAGAACAAGTTAAAAAATTCTATGAAAATTTTATTTATTTATTTTTTTTTTTGGAAGACTGCTGCACACAAAACAGGCATAATGTGCAACGTGACTGGTATAAGATATATCGCTGCAACTTTCTCCATGTTTATTTTAAGAATAGTGATTTTTCCTGTGATTATTATATAATTCCTGTTGATGATATTCAACCTAATCCGCAGTCCTTTCACAAATCGAGAAATTGATATTATTTGATTAACCTCGCCAATTCCGTATTATTGTTCCCCAAATATAATCAAATAAAACCAAAGCCAATGCCGTTGACGGCTGACATCTGAGATCGCCACTCAGGGATATGATTGCACATCGGCACCATTACAACCGTGAGATATAGTCAGCATTATGATCATCAAACATCATCATAGTTATAATTAACGTCATCGTCATCAGCATGCCAGCGCCACCAATGTCGTCATTATCCTGCACACATCATAAGTTAAGTAAGCCGACCTTTATTAATTAGCGTAAGTGTTAAGGTACACCCCTTCAAATTAAGGAATAAAAATGGTGTTTAGTTTAAGTATATACTTTATTCAATTTGTATCTGATTAATTTTAATTCAATTGTTCGATTGTTCATGCACTTGCATTTGCATATTCATGTTTCTGTGTTGGTCTGTTTTAGCATAACTGACCATAGCCAACGATACCGCAAATTACATAATCCAGACTTTGAAGTGTGTCGTCGTTGTTTATATTAATTTGCTTATGCTGCATTTTTGTGGCACACTTCAAGCTGTCCATATTTCTGGAAGTAAACAAACGCAAAATGCAAGTGCATTATTTTTAATATTTGGTCATTGTAGCACGTACCAAAATAATTCTACATTAGTTTATCAAAATTGTAATTTATAATCTGCCTTTTAGCAATGAAACTTTTCTTTGTGAAACAAATCGATCGTTCTCTTATCCTAGCATATCTTCCACTTACAAGTGCTGGAAGAAACAAACAAAACAGTTGGTACGACCTGATGCACCATTTGGTCGGCTCCTATCAACTAAATCAGGTTTTAGACTGGTCGGCACGCCTGCACACTATTTTGTCGTTCAAGTAGACTACACAAACCAAATCATAAGAAAAAAGAAAAGGAAGATAAATAGAAAAAAAAAGAACTGTCGTTTGAAAATGAACAGATGAACTGTTAAAATATTTTAAAACAGTGAGTTTTTTTTATATATAAATATTGAACCACGTGTGAACTGTATGAATAGGGAGACGAAAAACGGAGCGATATCAATTGACAGTACTCGGTTTTTATCGATAATAGTATTTAAATTTTGTACCATTCCTTTCCATTCTCATCATTTCTTTTGTTTAGTCTAGGTATATATATTTCATTAAAATTCAGTTAATGTTGAGTTCAATTCAAACATATACATTTTATTTCATTTATATTCGATTCACTTTAAATATCTACGTTTATTCAATATCTCATTTTTGCTTTGCACATTCATGTTTGTGTGCTGGTATGTTTGGCATAACTGACCATAGACAACGATATCACAAATTACATAATCCAGACCTTGAAGTGTATCGTCGTTGTTTACAGTAATTTGCCTATATTGCGTTTTTGTGACACACTTCAAGTTCCTCATTTGTCTGGAGTAAACAAACGCAAAAATGCAAGTGCATCATTTTTATGCATTAATTTATCGCACTATAATTCTAAGTTAGTTTATAAGAATTCCAATTTATATATTTGCATTTTCAGTAATAAAATTTGTCTTTTGTCTTCACCAAGTCAACTGATCGCCTTTTTTTCGTGCTTACGGTTTTTCCAGTTACAAGTGCTGGAAGGGCCACCTCAATAAGTCGACACGAACGGACACATCGTTTGGTCGATTCATGCCAACCAATTAGGTATTTACACTGATCAGGTTTCATTCTCCATTTTTTCGCTTAAATAGACCGTACAGAACGTGATTGGCACGTTCTAACCCCCCTTTTTGACTATTTAGTGTCCGTCTTGGACACGCTAATAAATCAGTTGCGACGAAACCACCACATCAACATTTGGTAAGCCCGACGTGATCACAACTCACGCAAGCTGCCGAACATAACATCTTTATTATAAGAAGTTAAACCGAGTTACAGAAAAAGCTATGACGACATAGTCACACTCGCTATAATTAGAAATAAATCAGACTTTAATCAGTTCCTTTTTTTTTACAAATAGCCGCTCGTTTTCGATTTAAAATAATTGACCTATAAGTAAATAAGCGAAAGCTGAGAACAATTTGTACGGAACGGTATATGATTACAAAGCATGTCAATTGTACATCTCTTATATTCTTCAATATCGCTGAGTTCGACCTATGTCGTCAACATTATTTGACGGTTTCGGCTTAGGCTTATTATAATTAGCGTTAATGCCGCTTTTTGGTTGTTTACGAAGAAGAGCTTTTCTACGTAAGAATAAGCAGAATTGCGGGTTAATTGTTAGGTTCTTATACAGTTAGGTTCTATATCAGTATTTAGCGCTAAGCGAAACTTTATTTTTTTATGTCGTAAGTGTACTTCAAATTAAACATATTCACATTGTATGAAATATTGTAATAGGAGTAAACACACTTTTTGTGTTTTTGCTTTTTTCTTATGTATTTTGTTTTATATAGATAACAAAATTTTACATGAGCTTTCACTATCAATAATTTTTATAAACATATTTCATAAATAAAATATAGTGATTTTTTTATGTTGTTTAAACTTAAAAATAAAATGTAAGAAGAAAATGAAGTCTAACTAAATTTTTTATCTTATGCGAGGAAAGTAGCGTAGGGATCGAGAGACAAAATGTAAAATCTGATAAGTAATAAGCACAATGACTGAGTTTGCATCATCCAATGGTACAGTGATGAACAAGACTAAACTTGGGCACATAACTTCCATTTAATTGTTGCAGCAAAATTCTCTTGTTTGAAATGCTGTTGCGTTGAATTGAGGCGATTGTTTGTTGTCTTGCTAAGTTCCTTCAGTTCAGCTATTGAACAATCTAATCGAGCAATATCATCTTAATGCAAATTTTATATTCTCTCCTGTAGTTCACTTACTTGATTGATTACTTTCAATAAATAACCACGTTAATTACAACAGGTTAAAGGCCCTCGTATATAATAATGAAAGAATAACGTAGTAGCGCAGTAATAGTAATAAAGGTACGTGTGAGTCATAGAATGTAAAAATATCGTCAACTAATCTGCTACAAATGGAAATGCTCAAGGGTAAAGACAGTAGGGGGCAGTGGAAGCTTGTTGTGCAAGTTTATTTCCAAATGAAAGATTTGTTGGATGCTGTGCAGGGGGAGGAAAAGAATTCTTCAAAGTAAATTACTGCACGTTCAAAGTTTATATTGCTGTTTTATCCAATGTTCTTCGTCCCTACAGAAGAAGCTACTACAACGCAGGCCATTTAGAAAAATGTAGAGATTTTCAAGACTACTCGTCAATACGAAAATAAAAGAGCGCAAATTCGTGGAAATATATAAATACTATTATGTCAACTGCAATAAAATTATTAAACGTGGGTAAAAAAATGTGTGATGAACAGATAGGAATAATAACGTTGGCTGATTCTGAGAGTTCAGTAGTTAGCATAACATGAGACTATGTGTAATGTACCGAGTACAGCAAAGACGTGTATCAAGTTAATTCAATAGTTTTCATTTTATTATTTTTATAAATGTGTAAGAATTGTCACATACAAAATTTAGAAATTTGATATGAAGGCATTCCAGGACAGACATATCTGACACTACGTAAAAAAGGAGATTCAAGCATTAAAAATTCCATGGAAAACTAAACGCCGGTAATCCCATAATTGCCGGCAATATGGTCATATAAAAACGAACTGTCCGAAGAATAAGAAATACGAAAAGACGATCGAAAGAAAACTATGTTTTCCACATTGTCATCCGTGAATGCGAATCTATGGGATTGGGTTTTTGACTCTGAAGCGACATCGCAGTAGATTCAAAAGGTAATATTATTAATTTGTTGAAGAAAAGGTGTCCGAAGCTGAATAAATCGATAGCTCTATCGTCATCAAAAAGAAATCAATTTCGATACAAAGGGACGCAAAGTTGTAAGTTCTGAAAATAAATTTATTTCTTAAAGACTTCACAACAATAATATATTTTTTTTTTATTTAATTTTATTTTACATAAAATTCAACTAAACAAAATAAGCAGTCGAATTCAAGTACAACTTGAGAATAAATCTCAACAAGAACAGATCCAGGTTACAAGTGAACCCTTAAACCATTGCAAACGTGCATAAGCTTGGCAACCGGCAATTTAACAACACCATATAGTTTTCGGAAAAAAAAGGATGAGATATTACAGACATCAAACAGCAAAAATTGCTTTTGAACAGATTCCACTGAAACTACGTGGCATCTGTAGGAAGGATTCCACACAACAGAGGCATACTTGAGTATAGGTCTAACATGTACAGTAATGAATGACTTCCTTCTTGAGAAAGAAAGCTTCCTACATTTATTTAAATTTAGTTTCATATGATTCAACGAGCACCATGCAACCAAATTATTCAAGTTAATTTGAAGCTGATGTGATTGCGATTCTACGGAAAAGAAAGAAAACAGTTTCACAACGTCAACATATATTAAGCATATATCTGGCTGGATTTAATCACCGAGGGCAAATCATTAATCTATAAATTAAATAAAATGGGTCGTAAATGGCTGCCTTGAGATAGGCCAGACGTAACGGGGAATTCATATGAAGTGATGAAGTTAAGCAAAACCGTGAATGATCTATTATGCAGATGAGAGCTTATCCATAGGAAAGGAATGGAAGCCAGAGGCTTGGAATTTAAAAATAAGTAGTTTATGGTTAACCATATCAAATGCTTTGCTAAAATTAATGTATATGGCATCAGTGCCAGAGCCACTAGAAAAAGCGTTGAAAACATGACAGGTAAACTCTAACAGATTGGTGACCGTAGATCTTCCTTTTCGAAAGCCATGCTGGAGCGGAGAAATATACGATTTGATGGCAAAGGCCAAATGTTGAGTCACAATTCGCTCGAACAGTTTATGCAAGACACTCCACGTGGCGATGCCTCTGTAGTTCTCTATAAGTTGCCTACTTCCAATTTTGTGAATAGGAACAAGAAAATGACTCTTCCAACACAAAGGGAAACCACCTAAATTCAAGCACTGATTAAAAATCTTTGAGATAACACATAGCTCGACAGTGCAAGATTTAAGAACACGTGATGAAATTCTATCTGGGCCAGGCGCGCAATTGTATTTTAGAGAACTCAACCCTTCAAAAACGCCACTTTCAGAAATAACCAAATTAGGTATGGAAACCAAGTTAGTTATACGATATGGGTAGTTTGCTGATAAATCGAAACTAGCAGTCGAAAAGTTTCTTCGAAAGCTCAGCAAACAGATTTGAGATTTCAAAAACTTCCGAGGAATCAGAGCCATTAAAAGAAATATGCGAAGAATTTAGAGGAAATTTTTATCTTGAAGTTAACAAACTTAAAAAATTATTTAGGATTAGCAAACAGAGAGGATTTAATGAACTGAATGTACCCATATAATATTGGTGGTTAAGGCAATTAAATTTATGCCTTCCAGCTAAGTAAGCGAAATAGTCGAAAGAAGAGCCACGTTTCGAACATTTTTTGAAAGCTTGTTTTTCTATTCTTGTAATATCTAATTGTCTTATTAAACTACTGGGCACAACTGCTTCGAGGACGGGACTGCTTGATCGGAATGGACGCAGAAATCGTTAGATTTAATATATTGTGGAACAATGACAGCAAGCTATCAATACTTCCAACTGAGCAATTAAGCAAAGCAGATATCAAGCTGTCTACTATTGCAATTAGAGGTACGGTTGTGTTGAACTAAACTGTGATCAAATAATTCGTTAAAGAACATAACAGCGCTATCAGATGTTGAAGTAGGTATCAGACAGCCAGAACTATCACTGTAACACCAAGTGACTTGACGCAAATTGAAGTCACCGAACACAATGATAAAATCAGCAGGCTTAGATTGCTTGGCTACCTCGCGGATGATGGCGACCTGTTTCTTATATATAGAGATATCCGAATTTCGGGGAATATAGGAGTAAGTTACATATAACTGGTTATTAGAAAATTTCGCTTGAATGGCGACAAATTCAACGTCGCGAGTTGTGGGAAATTCAATTGAATAGGACGGGACTGCAGATATGGCAATTAAAACACCACCACCATTGCGATTCAGTCGATCATTCCTGAAACGAATTATGGAAAACTTCCGACGAATGTAGATCAGGTTTTAACCAAGTTTCAGTGAAGGCCAAACAGGAAAACTCCTTGCTCATTGAATTAAGGAAAGTAGGACGAATTTTTGCATTTACGCCCCTAACATTTTGATAAATGAGAGATAATGAGCCTGAAGAAACATTTAGTTTATTGAAGGGGAAAAGGTTACTGCATTAGTATTACGGGGACGATCTCGAGGGATAAATTCCTTAATTAACGATGCAATTAGTCATAATGGATTATTTAACAACATATCCATGTTTTCCGACGGAACTAGCATTTTAAAAGACGAGATTGTTCTAGATTGAGAAGCAGCCAATTTGAAAATGCTAACACGCTTTAAATTGACTGTTCGGACTTTCGCAGTCCCATGTTTATGTTTTCCACGGATGTATCAGGTACCAGTCTTGCCACAAGTATTGCTTTCTGGGAGAAACTGCCGTCAAGCAATTGTCAGCTCTACTGGGAACAGTAGGGTTCACGGCTGGAGACTTTTTAGCTGGGGAGAAAATAGAACGGGTAACCACTCTTGCACGAGCAGTGTGTTCGACGTGCCCAGTTTGGTGGCCAGCGTTCACAACGCGAACAGCCAGGGGACAATATATTTATAATATTAAACTCAACGATAGCAGAAACACTATCGTTCTTTGTAGATATTGAGGAAGCGCTAACTTGTACTAACGAATCAGCCGTAGGAGAGCTCAGAGGTGATGTACCACTCGTTACGTTGCGAGTTGGAACTTAGCTAGCTGGGGAAGAAGGTGAGTGCTCAATGCACTCGTCAAACCTAGTCGTAATTATTTCAAAGTTCTCCCACAAAGAGCCGAGATTTTTGCTCACATCTGAGAAAGAGTTTCTCGTCTCCGTGAAGAGTTTGTAGAAATCTATGCCGACTAAAGCAAAAAAGCTAAGATGTACAATAAGAAATTTAAATATTTCTTGCATAGAATTAAAACCCGATTACAACGCACGCGCAGAGTTGCCAAACTGAATGAAATTAAATGAACTGCAAATTAAATGCTTTTTGTTAAAAATTTCAACTATAACTTGTGTCGTTGGTGATTATTACCAAAGATTACTATCATATGAGTTTACAAAAGCTTAAAGACACCATAGTGTAAGAATATTGGTGGCTTAGGTTATTCTTTAACTATTTGTCTGAAAGGACATATAGGATACTGATAAAGCAATTTCAGCAGAAAATAATTCGGATATTTTCTTCGGTCAAACGTAGACGTGCTTTCTCGACCGTTACGGCCATCGCCAATCGACATAAATTCAACCAAACACCATATTGTCAGTAACCTTATTTTTACAGTCATTAAATTTATTAGACTTAAGCCAGCATTTTCGATCACATTATATTATACTTTTGCCAACTTAACTTATTTTGAAAATGTAATTTTGAAAAGGAAACCACCAAGAGATTGATTTTTTTTTTTTTTACAACCAACGTTACGTAATTCGCGCAAAAAAATAAATTCTGTAAAATTCCATAAATAAGACCGTACAACAAAAATATAATGAAAATTTCGTGAAATAATCGCAAAGAAGTGGCGAGGAAATAAGTGTGCATCACTAGATATTAAATTCAAGTGGTATAAAGTAAAAAATTTATAAATAAAAATTCAAGACAAAAATTTTTAAGAAGTGCACATAAAGGAGCACACGCTAAGGCGCATCTCATCCCCAAGAAAATATTCGGCCGCAGAAGTCAATCCCTATTAAGAAGCTCTGGTCGACATTAGAGGACCAGCCCTATTTTGGAGGCACGAGATAGTGTCCGCTTGGATCAAAAATATCAGATCCAAAAGTTCGCAAGAGGAGACAAACTATCTCATTTCCACTTGTCGCAATCATATATAGTTCCGAAAATGCATGCAAGCAAGCGCGTAGCCTGTTGATACACTAAGGAGATAAAAGCGGAAAAAACAACTATAATGACAACAATAACAGCAGAAGCAGTTAAAATATCAACAACAGCCACTAAATAAATAACAATAAAAGAAGTGTAGAGATTGTTGATAATATTGGAGTGCGTATTTCAGCTGTGTCTGACCAAATCACGGGTTCGGTTCCGATTGCTACATAATGTGTTGGCTTTCTGAGCGGTATGGGCACCTGAAGTGAGCGAGTTTACGGGGAAAACTGGTGAAGCTTTAACTCAAATTAAACTTTTCACTCAAATTAAACGGAATTAGCGAAAGCTAAGAAGAGGCTTGAAGTTCATTAGAGCAAATTCACTGAATGCCAAGAACGGTTTAAAATGTGCGGGCTGTTAAAGGGCCATGATTCGCTTCATGGAAAAAGTGAACGCACAACATGCATGCCCTGTGTCCATTACAGGGCCGCCTAGCATTCATATTCTGACCTCGGCAGGTGGCACATCTCCGCAGATTGAATCTAATAGTGGGCCGGTCGTGGATCTGCTGTTCGTTGATCTGGTCAATTTGTCTTCGCCAAACCAAACTTTAACAGATGTAGTTCAGGACCAACTGGGTCAGTTGAAGATACCTGTCCACCGAGGGTTAGTTACGCTGAGGTTATAAAAAGGACTTCGAATATGGCTTCAGTTGTGCGCGATAGATCCTTAGCTGCATTCTCCCGTGCGTCCTCGGGCCATTTCGTAATTATACAACGACAAATACTGACGCAAATAGTCAAGTTGGCTAAGTCTCAAGTAATGCTGGGGCGCAATCCTCCTCTCCTAACATTAGTAGAACACGTAAATCAGTTTCGGTATCCATCGAGGAAAGTTGCGTATATTTTCATGTTGACCCCCTGCAAGGCAGTAGAATATATAAAATTTCATATCTCAATGAAAATTGCGAATGTCACCCCTCCCAGAATTTATATTTTTAAGTGCAAACCAACAGAAGAAGATTGCTTCGTTTAAGCTACTGTTGCCCACGCAATACCTCGATTCTACCTCCTGGTCATTCTGGCTGAAGGATAGTCTGATAAGAGAATTTACACTGTCGGCATCAAGGAACAGTAAAACGCGTAATGTATCGTCAGCAAAAAACCGTTCATACAATCCCTTTGGTTTAGAACTGTATATCAAAATGTAAGGGGTCTGAGAAACAAACTTTGCGACTTGTACGTTGACACAGTCGATTGAGAATATTAAGTTGTTGTCTTCACGGAGACGTGGTTAAAATTCGAAATAAATTCAGCTGAAGTTATCTGCCTGGAGAATCAATGATAACTAGGAGAAAAATTATCAAAAAAACAGCAAAAAATTAATAAAAATGTAAAATTATAAAAATTTAAAAAATAAATAAAAATTTATATTGTTTGAATAAGTTAGTTATAACTATAAAAGGGAGATCCAAACTTAGGGGGACAAACAAGAGTAGTGCCTTTGCCGTGAGGCGAGGTAAGCCCCACATGTTAGTGAAATCCTGAGTTACCTTCTTCCATCCGCGTTCGCTGGCTATGCATGCAGCCACTAAACTGTCCTCATATGAATTCGCATGTTTGGTAAATGATTTTTGAAGCGTCCATTGCAAATGAAAGAGAGAGATTGTGCTCACTATCGCCATGTGCTAAATATCTTAAAAATCACAATTCATTCGAATGAGTTTAAATGTATTTTTCATATAAAAATCCTTATACGAATGTAAGGAAAAGCCTACATTAACCATTTCTTCTTCGCAAACAGGAATAATGATTTGTGTACCAAAATCCATACTTTTTTTAATAAAAGTAAACAAAAGCTCGGAAAAATTCTTCCCTCCATTTTTATTTTGTTTATGTTTCTTTTTTACCAAAAACATCTATAGCATATCAGATTGAACTGATTAAATAAATTTTCTTTATTGTATATAAAAACCAAATAAAACGAAAATTTGAAATGTACCATATATTCATCAGAGTTGTTTTAAATAAACCTTCTCTTAAGAAAACTGACTCCCTGTTTTTCCTTTAACCATATCACCGGATAAATAAAGAAAATGGAGAAAATATTGCAAAATATTGGTTAAATATGATATCGAACACATCTTTGAGGGAAACTATGACAGATTCAGAAAAATGTAAGTTAGTTGACGACGAATATCGTGTGCCCGCGGGATCTGAACTCAACATACATTATGCCAAAACATTTGGAAACGGTTAAAACTGTTTTATATCAAGTTGCGAAGACTTCAAATCTGTCAATAATAATAATCGGAATACCACCACTAAAAGACTATGATGATATATTGCTACCATTAGCTCATTATGTGGAAACCATTAACGGAGGAACTTCGACAGCGACACATGATAATTATAATACGTAGACTGTCAGTGTTAGCCGTTCTGGCTGATAGTGCTAAAGATTACATTACAAAACGTGCTTTAGAATATGTTATGTCAAATATACACATGTACGGCTACCAGTTTTAATTTAATTGATTTCTCGTTTAACAGAGTAGCGTAAACAGCGTTGCCATTTTTTCCCCTATAACAAAAGATTTTTTGACTATTTTTGTTATTTTTTACAAGCAACTCTGTGCTCTCTCCATTCTGCACACATACGTGTTTTTTATTTCGGCGATAAAGAAATCTGCAGTTCATTTTGATTTGATATACCAAAAAAATGTGTCTATCAATGGTAGGTCTGATAGACATAGGGATGGTGTCTTGAATGCGGTACTTGCTTCAATTCCTGCTAATATGTTTTCTATCTCTAATCCGAATAATGCTGGATTTATTTGGGTCCGTCTGAAGTCATCTACACATAATTTATATATAACCTCCTCTCAGATTCCTTCATCGTCTAATGCACTTATTTACTTACAACACGTCACACTCATGCGGGAAGTGTCTAATTCGATGGGTTCTTATCATTCTGGATGACTTTAATATGCCGACTTTAAAGTGGAATCGCGATCTTGAGCGTGGATTTTATTTTCCGCTTTACTCGGAGGTTCGTTATGACTTTTTCTTTCAAGATATATGGAGTCTTGACTTCATGCACCCCAACCCGTTAGTCCAGCCGGAAAATTTTTTTCATCCGATGATCGTTATTTCTATTGATGTAAAATTTGATAAACAGGTTGAACCTAATATCAGGCCACACAAACACGATTTTTTTAAAGCAAGCTATGGATCACTGTATACTAAATTTAGCGTAGTAAGCTGGGATTCAATTATTACCGATCTTGAGAGGGGTTTAATTTACTTTTATGACACATTGAACGTGATTTTCTCGCCTTGCGTGCCTCTTAAGTAGACCGAAACTACTTCTAAATGCTCCTCATGGAGCATTTCAGTGGAATTTTTCCAGATATCTGGAAATGCAGTTATATATTACCGCTGTGTAAATCTAGCAGTAGACGATCTATTGAGAGTTATAGAGGCGTTGGGAAGCTATCCGTTTTGCCTTAACCCTTGTTGCAAAGAGATTAGTTCATAATAATAAATAAGTTGTCTCGCCATGACCAGCATGGCTTTGTAAATGGCAACCCTACTGTTACTAATCTCCTAGAATTTGCTTGCCACGTCTTTGACATAAATGGCATGCAAAAAAGTGTTATTTATGTTAACCTGAGTAAGGCATTCTATAAAGTTAGTCACGAGTTACTAATTTTTAAGCTAAAAAAATTGGTGTTAAATTGGTTTCGTATCTTCATGACAATATTCAAAAAGTTTTAATTAGATCGTATCTGCCTGAGCCATCTAGGCCCGTTGGTCTGCTATTTATTTATACGATTTGCTTAACATAATTCAATATTCGAATAGAAACTGACATTTAGTCCCCATGTAAAATCTGTGGTATGCAAGGCGAGATCTGCACCTGGTTTCATTAAAAGGTGGTCGAATGACCCTTACGTTACGAAAGGTCTCTACACAGTTTTGGTGAGGCCTTTAGTTGAATACGCGGCTGCCATTTGGTCTTCCAGTTACAATTATTAAAATGAAATGGTTGAACAAATCCAAAAGTAATTTCTCTTGTTTGCTTTGCGAGGACTACGATGGGATACCAATAATGCATTACCCCTCTATGAACAGAATTTACTTTTATTCCATTTACCTACTATTGAACGCAGGAGGATGGTTCTTGGAATAGGGTTTTTATTAAAACTTATTCAAGGTGATGTTTCGCCATCAGTCTTGCTGGGTAGGCTTCACTTTAATGTTCCTACAAAAGTTCCGAGGAATATCACTCCCTGTGGTTGTCGCAGTAGCAGTAATTATGAACTCTCTTCTCCTTTCCATGTTCTTTGTACAAAATTTAATGACTTGAATTATTTGTTTTCGATTCACAATTCAAGCGACTATGTGAAGTCTGCCTTGCTTGCTTTATGTTATTAGGAAGACTAATCAATTCAACGTAATTCGACTTACGACGAACATATTAGATGCTGTGAGAGTTCCAAAGCGTACCGGTTTTTTGATCTTAGAGCAAAACTCGCTAAAATTAACTGCTAAAATTAAATGCTATATACGTTGGGAGATACACTCTATTAAAAGTATGGATTGTATATACAACATTTTTTATATACGACAAATTCCTCTGCATTTTCGTTCGTTTCCGGGCATGCCGGGCAATTCGGCGAGTTGTCGTGCCCGAACTTGAACAGGTACTTTCGAAAACAGCCATGGCCAGTCAAGAACTGTATGTATATGTTTGTGTACGTGTGTTCGTGCGTGTATGTTTAAATGTATTTGCATATATCTACTTGTGTATGTGAATGTTTGTAAAGGCCTTGTATGTAACTCTGTTGCTTGTGTGTGCACAGTATGTTTCTGTATGTATGCAGTGCGTTTGTTTTTTAAAAGTGTGTGTATGTTGCTGTTGTTGGCGTTATTTTCTACTATTTTGTACTTACTTTATTGTTAATCTTTATCTCTCCGCAGCCCTGGGTCGGTGGAGGGTTGACCAATGCTGCTTATTTATTGAAGGTCGCCCTAAGTTATGCTACTCTAAGTCAAGAAAAGAAGGACCGAGTCCCGCAAATGAACAGGGTTGCTCTATAGCAGCAATTGTTGGCAATGTCCTTCTGTGATTTGCTCACAACAAGTATAATCAGAAAGCATTGCTGTCAGCATTAAGACCGTTAACGACTATAGCAGCGATAACAATCACACTAGCAATGACGACAACCGCAATAGCAAACACAACAACAATTACAATAGCAGTAAGATTAAGAGCAAGACCAGAAACAATATAATGTATTACAAGAACAACAATATAACATGAATTAATAATATCAAGAATGGAAATTGCGACGAATATCATTCCTTCGAATAGGGGGTGCAAGAATGTAAGTGAGGATTAAGAAGCACTTGGAGAATGTCAATCTTTGTGGAAGCCATATTTTTTCTTCTGAGCATAGTTCACAAGTCATCCGGTTTTCTTTTTTTTTTTATGGGGCCGGCAACCGACATGACTAGATGTCTAGCAAAGTTTTCCTAGTTCTCTCTATGACAATTAATCGTTTTTAGTCATTACCCTTTTTCTTCGTTGCTTCGAGTGAAAGTCAACAAGATAATTAACATAATACAGCAAGCACAGGGAGTGACGTCAAATTATATTACTTTCCCTTCTTTGCAAATGTACGTATCTTAATATATTTTAAAAAGAAATAATACAAAATGAATAATGAGACACTTGAGTCTCTGAAAGGAAATATTTCACCCTCGTAGTGACATTCGGGCAGCAAACAAAATGATCAGTGAGAATAATATATTTACATAACATCGGTTCCACAGAAAAATATGAATTTTCTCGTGGAGAACGTGGTTATCCGGCGAGCTCACTTCAGACCAAACGAAACCCTCCACAAATAGCGCGCGAACAGGGACTCGAATGGTTAATATCTTTTGTGAATAAAACAGTTAAACATATAAAGCGATAACCAAAAAAAAAAAATATATATTATTAAAGCAAAACATAATATTAAGGAACAACATATTTCGCCAAAGAAAAGTACTTATAATAAAGACGTCAAAATATACATTAAAAAGAACGGCAATTCATAAAATATACATAAGAGCAGAACATACGACCAATCACGAAAAAATAAAAATAAATATAAGAAATACATAAGAAAATGTGATATTCAACGTGATCGCTATCAATAATGACGCCATAAGTGCACACGTAATTTGCACAGCTATCAGCTGTGCTCCGAAATACACAAGCTATTAAGTCTATTTGTTTGCTCAGCTTTGTTGTTGCTTGATAGAAAATAAGCGAGTTAAGCAAAGAGTGCAAGTGTATTAGTGCATGAAAAGATAGCGAAGCACACGCTTTTATTCAACGGTGGTAGTTTTGCAAAGCGTGAAAGAGGTCTGACATGTTATCCATGGTGTGACAACCCACGAGTAAACTGCGAGTTGAAAACGTTCGAGGCTGCTTCAAATATCAATAAATAAGAAAAAAAAAAATTCGAGGAAAATAACAAGCTGAACGAAAGAAAATTTGTTTTTTTTTTTTTGAGAAAACTAATTGTGAACAGTGTCTTAAAAAATAAAGAATGTTGTGAGGATGTTTCATCCCTATCCTTAGGCTGGGGCAGCTCAGGGGCCCAGGGGAGGAAAAAAACACGCAAGACATTTATTTTTTCACAGGGGCTCTTTTTTCTTTTCTATGATTCGCAGTTCTTTTCAATCTGATCCCGATAACTTAAGGTTAAATAGAAAAAATAGTCAAAATACTTTACTTAACGCCTACGCTACGCTCGCTAGCATCCCGAGCGAGACTCACACGACCTCTCCGTTCGACGACTACTCACACTCGGCTGACTCTTATTCTCTACCTTTACCCTATACTTAGCCTATTGTACTCTACTGCTATCTTAATCTATTCCACTCTACTACTATCTTAGTCTATTCTATCCTACCTGAACCTAGCACTCCCTCCCCTCACCAGAGACGGAGAACCCGTGAGCCCAAAACGAGGGACAACTTTTGGCCCTCACAATATGTATGTAAAGGCAATTTGAGCAAACACAAAATAAAAAAAAAAAACTGAAGCCATGAACAAAAAGATTAAGAAGAGGAAAACAATAATTTAAGCAAACAGTGGCAGATAGAAGCCCACAGAACCTACAACTCGCGAAAATACACCAGAACCATATAAAGAGAGACAACTTAAAAATCGAGACCGACGTGAACATCCACTTAATGTTGCCAGAGAGACGAGCACAATGCTTTTAGCACAAAGGACACACCCACTACAATTGCCCGAACAGCATGGTCCTATTCTGCTAGACATGTGGCCGTCATGGTATTGGTTGATGCAGATAGGGAAACACCATAGCAGTCCTCTAGCAGCGAGGGAGAATGGGCCCCAAAATGAATATGTCTCGTGGACAATAAATCAACAGACCATATGTCAACCTCAACAGCAAAATAATTCTACACAAGACCGAAATACATCGCAGCACCCGATATCAGATAACCATCCAGGTCAACAGTTACAACAGGTAGAGGCTCTGAAACGGGGGTCCACCACTCACCTTCGTTAGGACAAGCAAAAAGAACCTACAAGCCGTAAATATTTCTCAGTCACACACGTTAAGCCTCGTAAAATGTTTCAAACTCTTTCAGATCAAATTATCGCGCAACCTCCAAGTCCAGAACAGCTTCCAGTTACAACGTATTTAAAACCTCCTTCCGGTGGAACCGTCACGGGACACAAACACCACAACTACAAACACAACATCTCTACAGCTAATCACGCCAGCTGACAATCTTTACAAAAGCCTTACAGCGTTGCCAACAGCGTAGACATTAGCTTAGAACTCACCTAAAGCCTTCCTCAAAACAGCGCAGTGTTATATCCCTAGTGTATGAATCGATCTGATACATTCGGGGTCGATACCGACCCATGGAACCGGAAAGAAATTACAAACATAATTATTAAACATAACTGATTTACCGAACAAAAATGAAGATTCACCTACAAAGAAGACTTGTCGGCCACAATCACATCAACAAACTGATAGCCATGTGGTGGCCACCATAGTATCCGTAATCTTTCATCTCACAAAGCTAACGACATTAAGTGGCCGGTGAAAATTTCTGTAAGTCTATAGAAGATATGCAGCTTAGTACTAATTTATCGTTTGAAGCCAATAGAATTAGTGCTACAATCATTCTTGCGGGGCGACCGGTCACGGCCACAGTTGAGGGGGGCTTGACTTTCTAGCGAAACCCTTTACTCGCCAACTTGAACAAAGATGTAGAGGAACATCTCACCGAACCTTCGAAAAACCGACAGCGTTTTTGATTATCGCGTTTGATTAGTAAGTCGTTGCCTGATGCATTGCCAACAATTCAAGCTATGTTAGACCGGCTACGAGGGGCACGGTATATACGTAGCCCAGACCTCAAGGATGGGTATTGGCAAATACCCCTGGAAAACGCTAGCAAAGCTTACATCACGGCGCGGACAAGTGCTTTTCCAATGGAGAATGATACCATTCGGATTACACTCTGCGCTCGCAACATTTCATAGGACCCTGGATGCAATAAGTACCGATATGGAACCTCAATGTATTTGCATACCTGGACGACATTGTTGTCAGAGGCCGAACTTTGAAACACCTGGAAACCCTTCGAGAAGTTCTCCGTCGCTTGGGAGAAGCCAATCTGCGCAGCAACGTGGCTAAATGCGAATTCATCTGAAGAAAAACTACAATATTTTAACTACGTGAACACCAATCAAGCTATTGAACATGATCCCGATGAAACGTAGGCAGTCGCAGTTTCACAACCGCATACCGAACTGATTTCGGTTTAAATATTTATCGAAAAGCGACAACTCATTTAATTAATAGCGATAAACCCAAGTATATTTACTTGAAATTAACTAAATTAATAATAGTTTATATATGAATTACTGCTATATTTGATCTATATATGATTTATTGTAAGGTATAAAATAAACGGGTCCGTATACAAATTTAATTGAATTCTTTTTAATATAGAATTTCGTTATCGTTATTTCTAAAGTTGTTTTCGCATGTTTTCAAAAATTAAAGTATCTTTATTTTCAACCTTTAATGCTAGGCTATTTAGGCAAATATTTGTCACGTTAAATTTTCGCTATTTGTCATGGAACAACAAATACTTGTTAGCATGTTTATGTATTTATAACAAATATGGAATAATTTATAAAGCTTCACATCACCGCTGAAAAATTATGCGCTTTTGGATATTTGCACTTTAATCGTTCTCCGTTTTTTCTCAAATCTTCACTTTAACCAATAATACGAAAAAAAAAAAATTACCGTCAAAGCACAAAATTCGAGTAAATGAAATGAAATTGAATTAATTGTCTCTAAACATCGCGTTCAAGGACCACACATCCAGACAACTTACTTTTTCCGAGGCATACCAATATTTCAGGCTTGCTAACTTTCCTCTTTACGTTCGCCATTGATAGTAGTTGAAGTTAACAACCTACAGGATTGCCATTGCAACACATGTTACAAAACAGCTGTTGTACACGAGCACGGACGAGAGAATCAACAGCTGGACATAACCACTCAAAGAAGACAGTACATAGCTAACCAGTCACATGTGTTTTCGCTGGTCATAAGGAGGAGTACCTCTGGGGAAGCCATTCCTTTTAGAGAATATTTGTCTAAAACGGATACCACTAGAAGGTAAGAAATAGCGTTGATTTAATCAAGAACGCAAGATTTTAGCGTGGAAAATACCTAGTCTTTTACCTTTGGGATTTTGAACTACTGGATTCAAAAGATCAACACAGCGCGTATGATTTGCCATTTTTCGACACGTTTTGTGCAAATAGAACATAACAAGGTTAAAAACCTGTACTTTCATAGATTGCATTTCTCAAGGCCCAGCTAATAACGGAATAGTAACTAACATCGAAAGTTAGACCAGTTTCGATGAAGTCGGCCAACTCTTTTAAAAACAATTTATACAAGCGCAAGCTGCCGATGTCTTCCAAATCTACAGAATGGACGCGTGACACCGAATCAGGCACGACGCGTTCATTAGCATTTCGACGCTTAATTGAGAAATAGAAACTTTGCAATTTCAATGACCATCTACCCAATCGACTGTGGAGATCCTTTGGTAAATTAATCGTTTAAGGGAAGCGTGATCTGTAATAACTTCAAACTCCTGACCTTCCACAACTTTTTAATTGCGAAAAAAGTTGCTAGACATGCTTTTTCAAAGACGGGGTAATTCCTTTCAACGCATTTCAGTTTATGACATATATAAGCAATTGTAGCTTCTTCTCCCTTTCACTTATTGACTTATGAACTTTGTAACAACAGCGCAGAACTTAACTGCCCTTTAAAATCCTCAAAAGTGGGTTTTGTTTCATTTGACTATCAGCAAGCCTTCTTTCTTTTTCACATATTGGTCAAGGGAACACACACACGGATGCGAAATTTGCGAAAAAATCGTAGACACCCCCCGCAGCATCTAAAAACCAGACGTACAGATTTCGGCAGAGAATAGTCGTCAATGGCATGAACTTTGACGAGATCTATATAGATGGTGCAATGACTTATTAAATACCGCAGGTATTTCAACTGTTTTTGCAAGCAGTTACTCCTTTGAACATTAATAGTTAAGTTGATTTTGTGCATATATAAATATTAGAGAGAATGTGGAAATTGGCATCAAAGGTCGGCACTTGGGTTGGGGTGCATTGCATAGTCCACAAGGCATTGCTACGAATTGATATAATGGACGACCAGGGACTGCGAAGATGGTTTTCTCTTTCGATTCTTCATCTAAAGGTATCTGCCAAAATGCATATTTTAAGTGAGGCCCTTTTCGGAATGCCACCTTTGGTAGGCCACTCAAAATTCCAACAATCAAAGGTAAGGGATAAACGTCTTTGACTGTAGGGCTGTTCACTTTCCGAGAATCTAAGCATAATCGAACTTTTCCTGGATTGATAGCCAATGTAATAGGTGATATGGTACGTGGGCTTTGGGACTCCTGTGTATGTTCGAGAGCGAGCATTCTATTAATTTTTGCAAAAAGAAGCTTTCTCCAACAGGTGATACATTGAAATGTCTGTGTTGAACGAGTTTACTGTCTCCTTTATCAATGGTATGAGATATTAAACAAGTCCTAGCAAATCCTTCTATTTTGTACGAAAGGATAATACTTATCACTCCTCTCAGTATTTTACCTTGTATTTCATTAATCGCATGAGCGGTGTTAAGCTCTACCCTTTCATTCTGAATGCTGAGAGAAAAAGTATGTATGTTTTCACAAAACAAATCATTGGCGAGAACAATCAATTCCTAGATATAAATTTTGTTGAAAAGATGGAATTATCAAAAAGGTAATACGTCACCAGTTTTTAAAAACGCATTAAATTTTTTTTAATTTTCAAATGCTTAAGTTCTTTCCGAACTTCGGACAGAAAAATTTCAATTGCAAAAATTCGTGATAATGCAGAACAAACTTTCAGCAAACTGTGACATTGAAATTGCCAAGTTGTCACCAGATAATTGAGATTGCGAGGCCGGTGTATTTATTTTAATTTGCTCTTTCGGCTTAGATTTTTGTTCAAAAAAGGTAAACGAGAGGTAATTAGTACTACGAACTTTGCTGTTTAGCAGTTTGCTGTTTGCAGTTAATGAAAACACGGTGTCAGTTTCAGTCGTACTTTTACGTATTGAACTCAGTTTGAAATGTGCTTTTTTTGAACCACCAACAGGCGCGTCAATCACGTCTGCATAAATGGGACAAGCTTGGTTCTCCTTCATGTGTATTTTAATATGGGATACGCAATAATGTCTCAAGACACTCGGCAAACATCTTTAAGCAACTATTAGCCAAGTCTGACTGATTACGCAATATTATAATACAAATTATACGCGATAATGATATATAAAAAAAATAGAGTGACTTGTGTGTTAGATTTTAGCAGTATTAAAGCAAAATATCAGCAAAAAACCGAATAAAAATTTCCAAAAAAAAAGCAAATGAGTGACACTTTACTTAGTATAAGCAATAACGCAGTGTCAATATATAATATGTATAGTAAGCTATAATGTGATTAGTTTATGATATAACAGTATGTTAAAAAGACATTGTCAATAAATTAAAAGTAACAAAAAATTTAAAAATTTGTTAGTAATAAACAAAAAAAAAAATTGAAAGTGGAAAGCGCCAATTACGCAAAAAGAGGAAAGTTTAGATTAGATTATATACGTACTTATCGAGAGAAAAGAATACAGTTTATATGAACACTCGAATGAGTGAACCTTTTAACGCGAACTTTCTCTCCTTTTTCTCACCTTTTTCTTCTCGGGTAGTAAAGTAATCCGTACTTGCACAGCAAATTTCTAAACCAACACTCACATATTGTAGGGTATAATATTCTAAGGAGGAAAAAAAAGTGATCGCAACTGTGAATTTCATTAAAATAAAAATAAATCGGAAAAGAAAAAAAAGGTTCTTTTCCAATTAAGAAATTGAGAACGATTATGGGGTTTACCGGAAGAATATCCGCGCATTGAAATCGTACTTGTGCCATTCGAAATAGCTCTCATGTTTACCCATTGGTACAGATTGACGTTAATGCTCCAATCATAAAAAATGTTACTGAACAGCTTCGCGGTGTGCCATTTGACTCAATTAAGAATCTTCCATTGCACGATTTGACTTTAGCTGGTTGTTTGCTAAGTAAAGCACCCCAAGTGGGTTTATTTCTAGGCGGTGACATGTACCCACAAATAATACTTGAAAGGATTAGAAAGGATTCAAAATTATCCCTTTCAGCTCAAAATACCATTTTTGGATGGATAATAGAGGGCAAGATTAATAGTTATAAACCCCTGTAGCCCATTTCAAAAGTGTTCAATTCTATTGAACTCAGCAACCAATGTTTGCATTTTTGGAAAGTAGAAAAGGTTCCTAAAACGTCTCAAAATTTACAAAGAGTTGTCAGATGTGGTTATATCATGTAGTAGTAGTATGATGGTATTGTTAATCTCACTCGCTAAGAAATGATTGACAAAGGAATTTTTTTTTTTTCTTATCGCGGAAAAACTACGACGAACTTCACGAGCTAAAGACTGGTGATGTAGCGTAAAATAAAGATGTTTGGTTTTAAGAAAAAAAAAATTGGAAAAAATGGATCAAGAATATTTTGGTTCGTAGGTGCCTGGATGAATGTATATATAGTACAGTGCGTATATAGGAACAGTGGAATGAAAATTGATACAAATGAAAGTGAAATTTTATATTAAGCAATCATGATAAAAATGGCGAATAACATGCATGAAAGTAAAATTATCTATACTAATTTATTATCCAAAATTGACGTGATTGGAACAGAATAAGAAGCGAACGAAGAAGATTATAAATTAGAAATTTTGTAAAATTGCATTGCATATAAATAATGGTGACTTGTAAAGAAATTTTTGTCGGATTCGGTCATTTTGGTTTTAAACGCACAATTATATATACAATTATCATATCTCGCCACGTATTCAAATGTAAAATCATTTAAAGGTGTAAAATAAATATGTGCAGCAATTTTCTTGAACAGAATGGAGTTGATCCAAACTGTTGAACATTTGCTTGCAATTCTGTTAAGAAAACACAAAAACTTGAAGAAACTTGGAAATTAATTTTCGTTGTTCTTATTGTCGATTGCACACTGTATAAAAAAATCAAAAAAGTACAGGATGCTACATAAGTAGAGTGAAAAATTACAAAAAAATTGTGAAAATTTCTATGAAACCTTTAATTGTTAACTGATTATGGAGCAAAACTTTATATCGAAAAACACAAGTAAATAATTAGCAGTTATATCATCGTGATATCACCAACTATATACAATATCTTCATCATCTATAAAACTAATTTTCACAACATCTTCAGCACACGCTGGCATGTGCGTTCTTTATTGTATTTAATTGAAGAATATAACATGCATATATAATTTGTTTAGTATATTAATAATAAGTACATTTATATACATGCTATATACTTAATACGATTCCCTTTAATTAACACATAGAGATTAATTTTTTTTTTTTTTTGTTATTAAAAGTCAATAAATTAAAGAAAAAAAAAAAAATATATATATATATATGTATGTAATAAATTCCTTTTGTTAATTGTATGAGAGGAAAGTAAATTACAGTCATTACAGTTACAGGATCCCTATTGTGAAAGGGTATACGGCAAGGTGCCCGTAAAGACCCCGAAGAACTTATACCCTACATTTATCATTTCGATTGAAGTTTGCGCGTCGTTTAATCCTTCTCGTATCCCGACTTATTGGTTTATCGCAACTCCCCTACTAAGAGGCTTATCTTTTACATAACCAAGGATGCCTACGGCAAAGCTTTCATGGACTATGAAGTTTTAAATCGTATGACTTTTGTGCACTATTATCGGCCCAATCATGCAGTATTTATACTCCAAAGTACTTCTACTAAATTGCGTGTACTGCTACATCAGATGGTTATACGCCCGATGATATATTGCGCTCAGGTGGATCCCACATTAACTGGGAAACCATCCTATTTGTTGACCTGATGCTGGCTGAACTAACTTAATTAATTGCAGTATTATTTACAACTGAACATTACATTATTAAATTGTTTTTTTGGTTACTTACTAAATTTGACTATTATACTAGATGATCAGAAATTTTTGAGTTCCTGATTTTTATTTTTCTTGTTTGCTTTTGAAGTTTTGATCTCATATACGTTTTCTCTTTTTGAGTAAGTTTTTGGTTTTCAAAAATACGCTCCCCTTGAGTAAGCATTGATTTTAAACATACTTTTTTCTTGAATAAGTTTACATTTAAATGTACTTTTTTCTTTAAATAAGTATTTGGTTAAGACTTAGAGAAAACTGCGAGAAGACGTAGCGAAAGCTAGGAGTGGGCTGATATGTCTTAGCTAGCTTACTTAACTTTTGCTTATGTTCTATGTTAAAATGCTTAATTATTAACAGAAGTTATTATATAACAGCCATCATATGTAAATGTAATTGGATTTTTGATGTAAGTGGGTGTTACATAGCTGTAGTGGATTACTGTGGGAAAGGAATACTAAGTTTACATGAAATCGTGAATCTTCGCACGAAATGATCTGGCAAGATTAAAAAAAACCAACAGAGTTGCAAGGAGAGATATATTGAATTTTTTATTCTTTTTTTTTTTTTTTTGTTTTTGAAAAGTTTTCGGTGAAGGCAGTAAGGTACGTCCGGGAATAATAGTCGCTGTTTTTATTTTTAATTCAGTTTATTTAGTCACTAAATATCATTAGCTACTCTATATACCCAATATACATAAATATAGCTCAATGCAGCAAAGCAAAGCCAGGAAAAAGTTATGAAAATAAATATAGCTGATAACGTAATGCATAATTAAACTGACAGGTAGCGTGCCAAAGATGCAGATGCTCTTCTAATCTTAATTCTATCGTTAATATATGTAATTACTCCTATAGCTATACATAAGTATATTTGTATATGTACAAACCTGGCAATCGATAACTTAGTTCACGCTTAGAAATTTTATTTCAACCGTTCATCGTACCAAAGAATTAAATGTGCACAAGTCGTGAAAGGAATTGCTTCGCTACAATTTTGTTTATAAACAATCCTCCCCTACCCTATAACTATTTAAGTCATCAGATATTATATTGGACATCTTGTACATGTACAATAGATTATCATTGTTATTTCCATTCACTTGGAGTGCTCACAGTGACCTATCAAACACTGCCACCATATTAGCTCACATAGAACAAATTTTCAAAGCGTCAAGACAAAATTTTTCCCAAGGAATCTTCATAAATTTGATGCACATTTGGAAGCGTCATTGATCAAGGATTCACGTGATATTAGTTTCGTTTAGCGACATCACTCGGAGTGGTCACAGTGGTTAAGTAAACTTTCACTTTTTCAGGCTTGTATTCGACATAGTAAAAAGACGGTTCCATTTTAAGTTTTAATTAACTAAGATAAAGTCGTATTTTTTTTATAATATTTAAAAACAAATCCTGAAAAAGTTTTATTTTAACTAAATTTTGCTTTAAATCTCTCCGAGAATCCATTTAACAAACGGCGCAAGACAGCTCTGTCAACATGTATCTTTGCTCTGTCAACATTTTTTAGTTTGTGTCTTTGCTAGTTAAATTTAAATATAACTTCACACCCTTCAATTTAAAACGGATCCAATTACGTCGTCGGAAATTGTAATAACTCCCTTAGTCCTGAGTGAGCTGGTCTATATTTTCTCCAGCATGTGTGTTCCAGCATATGTCTCCTTCAGACTATGGGAACTAATCTGTGGTTGTTTCGATTCGATTAATTCAACAGGGTTGTTTTTGTCATATAACGCATCAGGGAGTCATCCATTTGGGAAAATTGTGCTATTAATATTTTAACCGTTCTTTACCCCTCATGCTTTTAAGATATTTCTGGAAACATTTGCCATATTGAGCTCCATTGGTGCAGCTATTTGTTTTCGACCCACGTAGCGATTTTCATAGGGATTAACTTCGTCCATTTGGAGAATCCGTCGTTAGAGACCGAACGTGTTCCTTGACCGTTTCCGAGGCAAGGGCTGAATCAAGTCACTACACATTGTTTCCCATGGATCTTTTTGTAGTTCTGTATGCATTTCAACCGCCGTCTTCAGGTTGTATCACATTACGCCTAGGGCATGTTTGGCAATTGCGGACATACCTGCTGATGTCCCGGTGGTTCCCACGTGTGCTGAACACCCTGCATTATGATTTTCTCGTAGCATTCTTTCTTTTAACTCTCCTTACACGAACCTTGCATAAATTTTCGTCCTCTTCACTTGCCGACCTTTGAAAATGTCTATAGAGATTCCCTCTTACAGTTGTAGACTCGGTATGTTGGGATGGGTTTTCCACTACTTTTCTGATTTTTTTTCTTAGCCACGGGCATTTTCCGGTTCGCTTTGTTTTCTTCATTAACCGTGGGTTGTTTACCGCACTCTTCTGTTTAATATCGCCTCTCCATGTTGCATCTGTTGGTTGGCTAGAGAGAACATCTGCTAGTTTATTTTGTGATTCTCGGCCGCACTGTACTATGAAGTTATATTGTTGCAATTCGAACACCTAGTGGGTTATTTGAACTGACGGATTGTCTACAGCCACTTTAGCGAGAAATGGAGTCTTATCATAACAAATTGATACTCTTCAAGGTATGATCTCATTTTTCGCATACCATATATTACGGCTGCCAAGTGGTTCCTTTCTGTTGAATTCAGTTTTCGGCTTGAATACGCAATAACCTTCCCTCCTCTGCTGCAGCCCCGTCCTATTCATTCAAATTTCTTACTTCTCCCAACGTTGAATTTACTGCCATTCGGGCGAAAATTGGAAGTAAACAGTTATAAGTAGCCTGCTCCTATATTCCCACAAATGCAGATATCTCTTTTTAAATGAAACACGCTGCCGTCATTTGTGACGTGGCCGGAAAGTCTAAATCTACTGATGTAGTCATCGAGTTGGAAGACTTCGATTTGCCACAAGCCACTCAGCGTTATAATGATAATCCTGGCTGTATGGTCCACTTCAGCATCTAATAGAGCTATTGTGTTTTGTAATGAATTATTTTATCGATTTTATTTTTACTTCGATGTAATCGTACTCTTAATTGGAATAGGAAATTAGCAGTTTGCACTTCCTTTTACTACCAATATGATGTTCTGTTCAACCACTCTAACGTGTCTAATCCAACTACCTCAAATAAACATTATGATTTCAATTACACGAATATATTATTGCTTACATCTCATCTTTCACACATTATGCTCGATTTTTCCGCTCGAGATATTGAAACCCTACTGTCATCGTTCTGTAATGTCTTAAACTTAGCTATTTCTGCATTCGTTCCCATCAAGCAACCTCGCCATCGAAGCAAGTGCCACCCATGGTTTGAAAACAGAACTAAATACAAAGATATGAAAAAAAAACTTTTCAAAAAGTTTATGAAAAGTGGTTCCTCTTACGACTATTTCGCCTATTCTGCTGCAAGGCATAGGTTTAATTACCTCAATCACCAATGTTGTTGCAGTCATCTTCAGTTGGCAAAATTCTCATTGCTTGTTAATCTTAGATATTTCTTTAAGTTTGTCAACTTCAACAGAAAAATCTCCATACATCCCTCGCTTATTTCTTTGAATGGCTCTGCGTCTTCTAATGATATTGAAACCTCAAACCTCTTTGCTAAACATTTCCGACGAAAGTTTTTAACTACTGATTCCGATTTAACTGTCAATTACCCGTATCAGATCACCGAATCGATTTCCAATCTTAACTTGGTCATTTCAGAAAATGACGTTTTACCTCGGTTGTGGTCGCTCAATTATAGGCTGGACCTGGAGAGACTCCATCATGCATGCCCAAATGACGAGCTATGTGGTGGTATTTCAAAGATTTTTACTCAGTCCTTAAAATGAATTGTTTTCTTTTCGCATTGGAAGAGTAGTTTCCTTGTTCTACTTACCAAATGCGGAAACTAACATCACATTGTGAACTATAGGCATCGCCAAGTCGAGAGTCTTACCTAAATTGTTTGAGCTCAGCATTCAGCTTTGGCTATTAAATCTTATGTGTATTCGTTTCAGCACGGCTCTCTGAAAGATACATGAAGTGTTGCAAATCTCTTAGAGTTTACTTGCCATGTTTTGAAGTCTTTTTGTAGTGGCTCTTGCATGGATGTCGTATAAATTGATTTCATTAAAGCCTTTGACTTAGTTAATCATAACTTACTAGTCCAGTCTTTTGCTTCCTTTCGTACTTCGCGAAATGGATAAAATTTTACTTTCACAACAGATCATTCCGTGTTCTGCTTAACTGCATCACCTTGGATGAACTTCCTTAGGTCCTCTTTTAATGATCTCCCCTCGGTGATTAAATACAGACATATCTCAATGTACGTTGACGATGTTAGACCGTTTTCTTCCAACTCTTTAGAATCGCAATCGTATCAGCTTAAAATTGATTTAAATAATTTGATTACATGGTGCTCGTTAAATTTTATGAAATTAAATCTAAAAAAATTCAAGCAGATTTCTTTCTCGAGGACGAAGCAATTCAACACTGAGTATTTCATTGATTCATAGAAGTTGGTAAATGTAAATGTCATGGATTTAGAAATTTTATTCTACCAACGATTACGTTTCAATTTACATATTGATCTTCCTTTAACTAATGCTAAGTCGGTAGTATGCGTCATCAAAGCACTTAGGGTTCCTCACACTACACAAAGGCTACAGATAAGCTTAGTTAGACCAATACTTGAGTATGCTTTCGTAATATGCTCAAAAGGTATTATTGCTGTTTGCCCTTAGAAATTGTGGTTGATGCCGCTTGTCGCTCTTCCTCCATACGAAAATAGATTGCTTCTATTAGCCTTGAAGTCACTTGAGAAAGGTAGATTTATTCTTGGTGTTTCCTTCTTAGTTAACTTAATAACCAGTTCTATCGATTCGCCTACATTACTAGGTAAGACAAACTTTAATGAATCTAATCGCTGTTCTAGAAACTTTATCTTCATTCAGCTTAGTTATTGTAGATATAATTATGACCTTAATATACGCGATTTGCCCATATCATATTTAAAGTAACTTACAAAAATTTCACTATTATTCGAAAATTAACTGGTGTTGTCTACTGTTATCTGTTCCCAAGTCTTTGCATATTTGCAATGGCTTAGGAGCTCACTCGTAACTCGGATCTGCACCGGCTGAGAGTGTCCGTTTGTGCTGGATGTGCTTTTGTTTATCTTTTTGATTTTTGTTCTTTCTTTCTTATTTATTCATTGATTATTGGATTAGTTTTTAAAAATAATAATTAGTACAAAATATACTTCTAAGACTCAATTGAATTCGGCCGTTTATTTATCGTAGCTGAATTTCATGTGTAACCTAATAAACAAATAAATAAAATAAACAAAAAATCTCAAAAATAACCACAACAAATTGGTACGCTTCAAGATATAATCTCATTTTCCGTATACATATATTATAGCAAGGGATCCCTTTTCGCTCACCGATTAGTTCCTTTCTGCTGAACTCAGTTTTCGGGTTGCATACGCCACATCGTTCTCTTCGTAAGCCAAATTTTGTGTTAATACTACCCCCAGTTCGACGTTTGATTAAAGTTAGGACATTCTAAAACTTGTGAATACCTGTACTTCAGTAAGTTCGTTAGCTCGAAGGCTGTCGGTTGATCTTCTGTCCAATACCAATATTTTCTCTTATTAGCGTTTCTGCTATGGCAGCACCGGAATTTGCACTATGACGCCGTACCAAGAAATATTTAAATGTCTTTTACGTTTTTTTGCTGCCGAAATCATAATAATCTTTCGTATTCTCTCGGGATCGATATATCCCATTTTCATTGACCACATGTTTCAAGTACCAAAGACTTTCTTTAACGTGGTCATATTTCTGTGGACTGATCCGGAAGTTTACCTCTCTTAATCGCTTGAATACCTTGTTTAAGATTTCTCCTGTATTCGTCTAGATTTCACCCAATGACGATAATATCATCTAAATATGTAAAGGCGTTTGGATTCGTCTCCACGCCAATAATAGTGTCTAATATTCTTTGAAATGTAGCTGGTGTTGAGTGAAGGCCAAATAGCCTGATATTCCTCTAGAATAATCCTCTAACTGCTACAGTGAATACGGTATACTGTTTGCTGTTTTCTTCTGTCAATCATCCTTTATGTAGTAATATACTTAGCCTGACAACCGTGATCCAAAATTGTTTAAATCTTAGATAAGGGGTATGCATCGATTTAACTGTCTGAAACCCACACATAATCACCAAATTTCGTTTTTCTTTTCAACAAGGGTTATGGAAGCACAAGACGGACTTGTCGAGGGTTTTGATATGACCGTTCGTTAGTAACTTATTGATTTCGGCATCGATGATGGCGTGCATGGGTTTCGATTCGTGCATCTTAGCTTGAACGGTCTCTTGTCCAACGTTGCAATTCGATATTGTGCTATTGATGTTATTCCATTCATATCTGAAAATTTCAGGAGCTCTTTGTCGTAAGAAAAATTTTATCTGCTCCTTTTCTGCACTATTTAGTGAGGAGGACTCTCCAACCTTTATCACTGGAGTCCTTTGCACATCGTCTTCTGGTTTTCTCTTTCTCGTTGCGCTTGTCATTACTTATCACATCATCATCGGGATCAGGTATGGTCTGTTTTCCGCCACCTATTCCTGATAACCTTTATATAATGAGCCATCTAAATTTTCGCCGAGTTTTCTGTCTATCTTTATATCTACTTAATGTTTTATCTCTACCAAGGAGTTGATTGCCTCTTCAAGGCTGTGACAACGCTGACGATCCGGACTCAAACAAGGTTTGCAACTAGCTGTCTTATCCGCTCACGCTATGGTTGTACCAAATGTCCGCAGGAAATTGAGTTCTAATAAAATTTTTTCGGACGCACGTGGCATTACGATAAGTTAAGATTGTTAAGCTTCCTGATTAGATTGTACCTAAAAACGAACTCTCTTCTGTTTCCCATTTTGTACCGCCACCCAGTTGTATCGTAATATGGTGTGGTGATGAGGCAGCTGATCGTTGCTTTTGTGTCAATAGTAGCATCCACATAATAATCGGCAATCTTCACATCAGCAGCCACGCGATTTTCTTCAGATCGAATATTAGTGAGGGGTCTTTCTATAGGATTAAAAATATTTCTCGTAGGCGATTTTACATGCGAGGCCTGTCTGTCTTCGAACCCAGAACTCCTGGCTGGCGAAGAGATCTGTTGACATTTCACGAGCAACCCGTTTGGTTTTCATTACTAACTGAGCCCTCTTGAACGGTTCAATTCGGACGGCGACGACACTCATGCGCAGTGGCTCCTTCTTCATCGCTGGATCCTATCTCCGCAATCTTTCCTCCAGTGTCCAATTTGACGACACTCCCAACATTGTCTTCATTCACGATCAGTATGCACTCTTTGGGCCAGTATCCACTAGAGAATGCCTTTCTCGGTTGTCAGTGGTGGGAAGACTTCGTTTTACTTCTGTAGGCCTAGACCTAGATGTCTAGATCTCATTGTATTATTAATAAAAATACTTTACAGATCGTCAGTAAATTCCAAAAGTTCCTCTAAACCGGTGAAGTCCCGTCGCATGATATATCAAAGGAACTCCAGAAGATCATTGGCGCAGATCCCTCCTACCTTTTGTGCATTTTGAATACGGAGCAAGCTGCATCAAACCTTGCAAGGGAAGAACATTCCTGAATCCTTTTCGCAGTTTTTTTAATCTTTTTCTAATTTTATCCCCCGGATTTTTAAAGTAGCGAGAATTTTCAAAAAGTTGTTGCTGAATGCGTAGTCGTCTTCCATTGTTACTATACCATATAAACGCCTTATCTTGATCATGTATTACGATCATGATTGCTGCTATCTCAATGATATCGAGTGCGTAGGCTTTTACCCAATCTTGCACTCATTCTATAAATTGCAATGTTTCCTTGGATGTAATGCAATCCCAATTTCTGTTCGGTTTCGATGAGAGGTTTATCACAGCAAACTACTCGCAGCATGTATAAGTGCAATGCCCGTGTTTCTTAACTCTGATCCCATCTGTACTGTTATTCCGAAGCATTGTTCTCGGTGGATTCCTTTCCTTCCCAAAATTAGTGGTGAAGTTGCTTTACCGATGCCTTGTGATTATACAACCAATAAACGTTCAGTTACACCTGTGGTATATTCTTCGGGCCAGAAAATCTATTCTGCTATTGGTTCCGAGGACTCCAAATTCAATTAAATTAAGTAACCGATTCAGTCTTTTTGTCTAGTGTGTATACGTGCGATAGTCCAACTGTACTTGTCATATCTGGAAATCCTCCTGAAGAAAATTGCTATAGCATTATTTTTAAAGTCAACGTAGATTTATATATAATAATCAACCCAATCTTCAATAAATTTCTTCTCTCATTTTCTTCTATTTCTTCTTTCGTTCCTCTTATTTTACGAAAATTGGCTGAATTCTTGGATTCTGTTCTATTAATAGCCTTACAGATAAAGTAACCGCGTTTTTGGATATACATATATGTGTATGCTCTTAGCCGATGTTCTTATATAATCTCCATATGTTCAGTTATATCCTAAATTCTTTACGTGTTTGCTGTTCATTGCACCAGTCCGGGCTTATTCCTTCGAGAGCGCTTCGGTCCGTTTCTTCTTCTTTCCAATATTATGATCACATTTTTTCCAAATAATCAATCCTTACCCCGGATTGATACTATTCAATCAAATAATAATGGATTAAAGGTTTCTAAACGTTTTGTCTACCTGACGTTGTTCGCTATATGTTTTGTTTTCTTTTCTAAATTTATAAAATTTTTCGTTAGGACCAACCGCGTGATAACCAATCCGTTAAATCCTTTGTTTATCGTGCTTCCCTATAGTTATATTACGCTGTACCATTTTATGATCTTCGTCCGTTAATCGTTTATTTCACGACTGTGCACTTTCCACTGTAATTAATATTCTATATTACTATACCAAAAGAAGAAAGGAGAAAAAAGATTTTCTTTTCTACTCAACTTTAGTGGGAATTATACCCAATTTACCAAAAAATATAATTTGTCCAATGCTATGTGGTGTGGTGGTGGCTATGTGGTTGCGTAGAAGTGATATATCGTTGTTGACTCTACACGATTGCCCAGTGCTACATCCTTGAGTGTGTTTACGTGGCTGCTGATATGGACGTGTCGTTTGTTAATATGGTCCGTAATGTTGTTAATTTGTTCAGAAATAAAATTATTAATATGTATTAAATTCTCGATTTTATTATTGGTAGTGCGCTCGCTACCATAAATCTGGGGTATTGCATTACTGATTGCCATTTCGCCGTCGCTGTCCATAGTTTCCGCAATGCATTTCAACCTTTTTCCGAAACGTTAATTAGTCCGGGTTTCGATTTTAAGTGTATGTGCAAATTGTTTATTTTTTGCTTGAAGTGAAAGAAAGTTCTTATTGATGGTGTCGACAAGCTGTTTGTCCTCAAAGGGGATTGCTTTTATGGTATTTATATTGTTGGAGAGTGGAAGCATCGTTTCACCAAACAATGTTAATATGATAATACGTCAGAACTTGTCGTAATGGCGAATTGGTTTCACTTCCGTTATCTTGGTAGGTATACCTCCATTGCTATTAGTTAGGCCCTGTATATCGAATTTATGGGCTTTCGATACCAGTGCCCATATTATAATCGACATGGGATCTACATGTTCAGTCCTATAAGAGAAAGGCTTTTAATTAGAGTATGTTTCCTAAGATTGTCTCAGATTATTTTTATGAACTATTCTTCCTGATTCCGTTTTTATTATGGTATTATAATTTTCTGCTACTACTTCTTACTTATTTTTTATTTATTATTGTTTATTTACTAACGTTTTATTTATTTGCACAAAGATTTCTTTTTCCTCTGAATATTCTTTGGGTAGTGAACGATTCGCATTATAATAAATCAATACACCTTTTTGTTTCTCTGAAAGCTTTTTGAGAGTTTCCTCCCTATCTTTTTTCAATAATTTAGGATCGCCATTTACGCGTCTCCCAAAAAATGTTTCTATGGGCTTTTTTGTCATAACCGTACCAATAAAAAAATTGTATTCTTTACCGATCTTCGTAATAATTCCCGGAACGATCGGTGAGTGTGTTCGTTTTGAAGGTAGCGCATAATTTCTTGTAGTGTAGAGCGAAATCGCTCCATTTGTCCATTCGAACAGCCTGCATACGGTGATGTTCTGCAAATCGTAGTTCCAAATTCATTTTCGATCATGAAGGTTATGGATTCTGAATTAAAGGATTTCTCGTTGTCCATCATGGTTTCCTATGGTTTCGGGTACGAGAAAATGATGGATATCCCCAAAGGGTTGGCTTATATGTTCCGATGCTCTGGACCAGATTGATTTTGCCTTTCCATATTTTGAGAATTTATCTACTAAGTCCTTTGCCACTAAAAGTATGTGTATATGGAAAAATTGATCTGGATGCTGCGGTATAGAGGCGACTTGGATTGAGGGCTTTGCAGGATGACGCTTATATTTTCGTTTTACAAACTATGCAATTTTCATTAATTTTTTCTACTTTGTTTGCCATAGACGGAAAATAGTATTTTTCTAACATTTCTGCTCTGTTTTCTTTACAATTTCTGTGGGCTCTATTGTTGGTTTTTATTATTATGTCCTCTTGTTCTTGGCTATTTGGTATATCTTCGACTTGTACCTGAGTGAATCTAATTTTGTATTTACTAAAATGCAAAGGATGCAGTTACTAAATTTTGCCCATAATGTTTTCTTCAGTTTTAATGTAGTTTATATTAGGTTAAGCTCACTTTTTAGAATGTCAACTAATTTTTGTTCGGAGTAATCTCATTTAGTGCTTATATGGTGAACACTTTTTAAACGGATATGTCGAAGTTACATCCCTGTTTATAGGTATCTGGTTCTTAAAGGCATTATTGGGAGCTTCCACATTATGGATTAATGTGCGACATGAACTTTCGTCAGAATTAACCGCTAAGGATAATATATTTAGTGGAGATTGCTGAGGAGGTATTCTAGATAAGGCATCCGCCACAACATTAATTTTGACAGGTTTATAAAATAATTCATAGTTATATCCCTCTAAAAACATTTTCATGTTTTCATCTTACTGTTGTTATTTCTATCGCTAAGCGCATAAGTTAATGGCCGGTAATCTGTAAATATTTTAACCCCAGCAGATTCGTTTAGGTAGTTCCTAAATGAATTCCATGCACATATAAATGCAACCGTGTTGTTTTTATTGCCAGCATAGTTAGTGTCCGGGAAGTAAAAGCTATTGGTTTGCCGCCATGCTGCTCCGATCGGAAAATTGGAAGCATATGTCATCAATTCTTCATTAAAATCTGGATAAGCGAGGCCAATGTCTTTTCAAGTAAGCGATTCTTTAATCTTTCTGGAGGATCCTTTCGTTTCCTCATTTAGGCAGATTTTTAACATTGCGGATTTATTTTTTGACGCTCGTCCTCCTTACTCTTTGAAAATGTTTGTCAGGTGTTTAATAAGTTTGGAATAATCTTTTGCAAATCGTCTATAACACCCTGATATACCATGGACGTTCCTTAAGATTGTGCGGGTGTGGGAAATTTCTGATTTAATTATTTGCTTCTATACCAAGAGGAGTAATAACTTGCCTTGACAGTTCAACCTCTGTTTTGAAGAAGATTTTTGCGGTTGCAGGGTAAGATTAAAATTTTGAGTAAACGGGAGTGTCAGTTGCATTTTTGATTTCACCTACGACTTTAATTGTATTTGTAAGTTTCTCAGAACTTGAAGCCATTTTTCAATGTTATCACTTTTTGGCTAGTTTCCTAAGGATATCATTTCTGAGGATAACGTCAAATGTATTTAGTCAAGGCATGACATAAATTTGGCAACTCTGCGTGTGTGTAGTAGTCGCGTTTTAATTCTGTGCCAGAAATATTTAAATTTCTTATTATATATCTTAAATCTTTTGCTTTATTCAAGTCTAAAATATAAAAATCTTTAATAGAATAAGGTGTGTAATTTAATTTATATGAAATATATTAATCCTTTACGTGAAATTCAATTTAGTTTTGTGCACTCAACAAATAGAACTCTTGGTAAAAGTCTCTCTTATTTCTGTTAATCTGTGTTTACAGTTTGTTTTGCTTTCCCTCTATATTTACGGTGTCAACGAAAGTGAGAATTTTGGTTTAATTTGTTGACAATTTTTGTGTCGTCGAATCGTGTAGTTTTTTGGTCTTTTTTTCTCTTCATAATCTGCTTCTGCCGTGTTTCACTGGACATGGATTGTTAATTTACACCATGTCGTATGCCAGAATCATCTCGTGCTGGTTCTCATCGACCTCTTTCCCCAGCTGTTCGAGTGTGAACGCTGGCCACCAAACTAAGCAAGCCGCACAAGCTGCTCTTACAAGTGTGGTTACCCGTTCTATTTTCTCCCCAGCTAAAAAGTCTCAAGCCCTGAACCCTACTGTTCCCAGTAGAGATGACAATTGCTTGACGGCAGTTCCTCCCAGAAAGCAATACTTGTGGCAAGACTGGTACCTGATACATCCGTGGAAAACATAAACAAGGGACGGCGAAAGTCCGAACAGTCAATTTAAAGCGTGTTAGCATTTTCAAATTGGCTGCTTCTCAATCTAGAACAATCTCGTCTTTTAAAATGCTAGTTCCGTCGGAAAACATGGATATGTTGTTAAATAATCCATTATGACTAATTGCATCGTTAATTAAGGAATTTATCCCTCGAGATCGTCCCCGTAATACTAATGCAGTAACCTTTTCCCCTTCAATAAACTAAATGTTTCTTCAGGCTCATTATCTCTCATTTATCAAAATGTTAGGGGCGTAAATGCAAAAATTCGTCCTACTTTCCTTAATTCAATGAGCAAGGAGTTTTCCTGTTTGGTCTTCACTGAAACTTGGTTAAAACCTGATCTACATTCGTCGGAAGTTTTCCATAATTCGTTTCAGGAATGATCGACTGAATCGCAATGGTGGTGGTGTTCTAATTGCCATATCTGCAGTCCCGTCCTATTCAATTGAATTTCCCACAACTCGCGACGTTGAATTTGTCGCCATTCAAGCGAAATTTTCTAATAAACAGTTATATGTAACTTGCTTCTATATTCCCCGAAATTCGGATATCTTCATATATAAGAAACAGGTCGCCATCATCCGTGAGGTAGCCAAGCAATCTAAGCCTACTGATTTGATTGTGTTCGGTGACTTCAATTTGCGTCAAGTCACTTGGTGTGACAGTGATAGTTCTGGCTGTCTGATTCCTACTTCAACATCTGGTAGAGCTGTTATGTTCTTTAACGAATTGTTTGATCATAATTTAGTTCAATACAACCGTACCTCTAATTGCAATGGTAGACAGCTTGATCTCTGCTTTGCCAATTTTTGTGAGATTAGTGTTAATCATTGTCTACCTTTTAGTTTACCTGAAGATCCTTATCATCCTGCAATGTGCATTTCCTTTCATTACAAACATGATTGTTCGTTAAACTTCCCTAACGTTCTAAATTCAACTTTTTCAAATAAATATTATAATTTCCATAAAATCAATATTTCAATGCTAAAATCACATCTTTCACATCTTTCTCAGTTGGAAGTATATCATAGCTTACTGTCATTGTTCTGCAATATATTAAATCTAGCGATTTCTGCATCCGTTCCGATCAAGCAGTCATCCTCGAAGCAGGTGTCCCCAGTGGTTTATTAAGACAATTAGATATTACAAGAATAGAAAAACAAGCTTTCAAAAAATGTTCGAAACGTGGCTCTTCTTTCAACTATTTCACTTACTCAGCGACAAGGCATAACTTTAATTCCCTCAATCACCAATATTATTGCAAATATCTTCAGTTCATTAAACCCCCTCTGTTTGCTAATTCTAAATACTTTTTTAAGTTTGTCAACTCTGAAAGAAAAATTTCCATAAATCGTTCGCATGTTTCTTTTAATGGCTCTGAGTCCTCAGGTGATATTGAAACCTCAAATATGTTTGCCGAATATTCCTGACAAAATTTTTCGACTGCTAATTCCGAGTTATCAGCAAACTACCCATGTCCGATAACTACTTTGATTTCAACTCCCAATTTGGTTATTTCTGAAAATGACGTTTTTAAAGGGTTGAGTTCTCCAAAATACAGTTCGAGCGAAATTTTCTAATAAATATATGTAACCTCCTCCTATATTCCTCCAAATTCGGATACCTCCATATATAAGGAACAGGCCGCCATCATTCATGAAATGGCCAAGCAATCTAAACCTACTGATTTTGTCATTGAGTTCGTTGACTTCAATTTGCCTCAAGTCACTTGGTGTTACAGTGATAGTTCTGGCTGTTTGATTCTCAACAAACAACATCTGATGTGTTCTTTAATGAATTATTTGATCATAATTTAATTAAATACAACCGTACGTCTAATTGCAATGGTAGACAGCTTGATCTTTGCTATGCGAATTTTCGTAAGATTAGTGTTAATCTGTGTCTACTTTTAGTTTACCAAGATCCTTATCACCTTGCAATGTGTATTTCCTTTCATTACAAGCATGACGGTTCGTTGAATTTCTCTAATGTTCTAAATTCAATTTTTTCAAATAAATATTGTGATTTTCATAACATCAATATTTTACTGCTAAAATCTCTTTTTTCACATATTAGTCTTAATTGCTCAGTTGGAAGTATTGATAGCTTGCTGTCATTGTTCCACAATATATTAAATCTAACGATTTCTGCGTCCATTCCGATCAAGCAGCCCCGTCTTCGAACCAGGTGTTCCCAGTGGTTTAATAAGACAATTAGATATTACAAGAATAGGAAAAACAAGCTTTTCAAAAAATTTTTGAAACGTGGCGCTTCTTTCGACTATTTCGCTTACTCAGCTGGAAGGCATAAATTTAATTCCCTTAACCACCAATATTATATGGGTACCTTCAGTTCATTAAATCCTTTCTGTTTGCTAATCCTAAATACTTTTTTAAGTTTGTTAACTTCAAGATAAAAATTTCCTCTAAATTCTTCGCATATTTCTTTTAATGGCTCTGATTCCTCGGAAGTTTTTGAAATCTCAAATCTGTTTGCTGAGCTTTCGAAGAAACTTTTCGACTGCTAGTTTCGATTTATCAGCAAACTACCCATATCGTATAACTAACTTGGTTTCCATACCTAATTTGGTTATTTCTGAAAGTGGCGTTTTTGAAGGGTTGAGTTCTCTAAAATACAATTGCGCGCCTGGCCCAGATAGAATTTCATCACGTGTTCTTAAATCTTGCACTGTCGAGCTATGTGTTATCTCAAAGATTTTTAATCAGTGCTTGAATTTAGGTGGTTTCCCTTTGTGTTGGAAGAGTCATTTTCTTGTTCCTATTCACAAAATTGGAAGTAGGCAACTTATAGAGAACTACAGAGGCATCGCCACGTGGAGTGTCTTGCATAAACTGTTCGAGCGAATTGTGACTCAACATTTAGCCTTTGCCATCAAATCGTATATTTCTCCGCTCCAGCATGGCTTTCGAAAAGGAAGATCTACGGTCACCAATCTGTTAGAGTTTACCTGTCATGTTTTCAACGCTTTTTCTAGTGGCTCTGGCACTGATGCCACATACATTAACTTTAGCAAAGCATTTGATATGGTTAACCATAAACTACTTATTTTTAAATTCCAAGCCTCTGGCTTCCATTCCTTTCCTATGGATAAGCTCTCATCTGCATAATAGATCATTCACGGTTTTGCTTAACTTCATCACTTCATATGAATTCCCCGTTACGTCTGACCTATCTCAAGGCAGCCATTTACGAGCCATTTTATTTAATCTATAGATTCATGATTTGCCCTCGGTGAGTAATTCCAGCCAGATATATGCTTAATATACGCTGATGTTGTGAAATTGTTTTCTTTCTTTTCCGTAGAATCGCAATCACATCAGCTTCAAATTAACTTGAATAATTTGGTTGCATGGTGCTCGTTGAATCATATGAAACTAAATTTAAATAAATGTAGGAAGCTTTCTTTCTCAAGAAGGAAGTCATTCATTACTGTACATGTTAGACCTATACTCAAGTATGCCTCCGTTGTGTGGAATCCTTCCTACAGATGCCACGTAGTTTCAGTGGAACCTGTTCAAAAGCAATTTTTGCAGTTTGCCTTAGGAATTTGGGTTGAGCCCCGATAACCTCTCTTCCCCCCTATAAAAATAGTTTGCTTTTGTTATCCTTACCGTCTCTCGAGAAACGTAGATTTGTTCTTGGCGTTTCCTTCTTAATCAAAGTAATAAATGGTACTGTTAAATTTAAGTATATACTTTTATTCCATTTTGTATCTGTTTAGTTTACATATATACTATTAATCAATTTTGCATCTTTCATTTGCACATTCATGCTTATGCACTCATTAACCTAACGATATTCGATTGTTTATGCACTTGCATTTGCATAATCATGTTTCTGTGTTGGTCTGTTTTGGTATAACTGACAACGATACCGCAAGTGACATTATCCAGTGCTTAAACTGTGTCGTCGTTGTTTATATTAATGTGTTTATGTTGCATTTTTGTAGCACTCTTCAAGCCGTTCATATTTCTGGAAGTAAACAAACGCAAAAAACGCAAGTGCATCATTTTTACAATATTTGTTTATCGTAGTACGTAGCAAAATAATTCTACATTAGTTTATGAAAATTGTAATTTATAATCTACTTTTTTAGCAATAAAACTTTGTCTTTGTGAAACTACATTGATTGATTGATAGCGATTGAACTAAAAACAGGTTGGTACGACTAGACGTAACGTTTGATCGACTCATATCAACGAATTGACATTGGTCAAAGACTCCAAAAGGCCATTGACCATTTTATTCATAACAGGTACTATAGACTCGCCCGCATTACTTGATGAGTTAAGCTTTAATGTCCCTAACCGTTTCTCTAGCCACTTTATCTTGATTAAGCTTAGCCAATGTAAATACAATTACGAGCTTAACCCGCTTAGAGTTGTTTACAGAAACCTAAATGATGTCTATCACTTATTCTCATTATCGGACTCTTTAAAGTCCATTAAAGGAACTTTGCTTAAGCCGCGCAATCTACCTATGATGTACTTAAACTAACTTGCTTTTGTATTATCTCACCTTCTCTTTTTTTCGAAAGTTATATGGTGTTGTTAACATGTCGGTTGCCAAGCTTACGCATGTTTGCAATGTTTTAGGGGTTCACTTGCAACCTGGATCTGTTCTTGTTGCGGGTGTGTTTCTGTGCTAGCTGTGTACATGCTTTTTTCCAAAAGGAAACCTTACAAAGGTGTTTAAGGGGTAAAGAAAGATGACTGTACGCCTTTTGATAAAATTCTGGAACACTTTTATCCTCTTGTATCAAAGGGGTCAACTCATACTCCAGTACTCCAGTACTTCACCAAACATTGTGCTGGTAGATTGCTACCCAATTTAATGGCATTTTATATGATCTAATGATATTGCTGCATTATCTCTTGTAGGGTATCATCCTCGTTATTGTTATTATTATCATTATTATTATTAGGGTTGTTATTATGTTATTATTATACAAACGATACACTTTCTAAATTAAATATTTCCTACAAACAATACACGTTTTAAAGGAAATATTTTCTAAATTATAACGATAGGAAACATATATAGTTTTCGTTTTTAAGCAAATATTGCATTTCGTTGAGTTCAGAAATAAAACCCGATAAAATAAAGTCGAAATTTGATATAAAAATTAAAAAATCTTTTTGCATCACACGTGTGATTTTATTTCTTATTACGCTTACAATGCCATAGTAGTTAGGAGTTCCCCTCAGTGGTTCTTACATAGCTACGCTTTTCTTCCAGGAGTTAAATTTCCCTGGTTGACCCGATTACCTTATTCATCGTAGGGCTCATTTAAATTATCCCTATGCCTATCCTCAATTTGATGATACCTGACGTTGGCTACGCCAGAATTCGGATTAAGTGTTGCTTGGACTACTTGCGGTCCTTGTTGTCTCAGTATGTCTCTTACCATACTTGAAATTACTGACATTAAATCTTTTAAATTTAACTGTGTGTTTTGTGAGACAGAGGTTACATTAGTATAATTATTTATTGAAAGGAAAGGGGGTCGGATTGGACTTACCATCATTTTTAGTTACAATACTTTGAGTACTCACTGGCTTATGTTAAGTAGTTCAACATAAATAACTTATTTTAGAAAACAATATTTTATGTCTTACACTATAAATTTCCGCTCACAGCGATCAACTAATGTTGTTTGCTAACTTCCACTAGAGTAGAATGGTACGTAATACTGTTCTTGTTACGTAACTTACTAGAAGCATTTACACCAGATTTTTTTATTATTGTTATTTGTTTTTGCTTTTTGTAATCAAACTTTGTCAAGTTGTGAATTCAGTGTTACTCAATCCAAACACATAAATGTGGACTACCCCTAGTTTTCGCACTTTTCCTATCCTTCCTTTCAAGCATTTGAAACTTCAAGGAAACGCGAAACTAAAGATGGCAGTTTTTAATTTTTGGGGGAGAAAGGCTTTATTGTTATTAGTATTTGTGTTTTATTTTTTTGGAGCTCCTCTCTTTTTTTATCAGATTTTCCCTTGATAATTATTTCAAGGCGTTTTGATTATGATTATGTTCGTTTTAGTTTAACATTTTTATGCTCTCTAAAGAATCTTGAAAAATTCAATATTTCTTAGACATTTTGTGAAATATAACAGACAAAAAAAAATTTCCTTCAAACTTGACAGTTCTTTTTCATTGCGAGAGTTTATTTTTTTATTGTTGGCGGTTACTTCTTTGCACTTGCATTGTTAATTACTTTCACGTTTCTCATTTTCGAAAGCCTAGACGTATGGTGTATATTATAATGTGGCTCCGGCAATTGTGAACATTACTGCTGCAATTATTTAATTTTTCTCGTGTTTTGTAAATTTTCGGATTTTTATTTCAACTAATTTTTCTGTTTGTTTTATGATTTCATCATTTATTGTAACACACATTAACACTTTTTCTACTCAATTGCAAAATATTATAAATAAAGTGAAAATAAAGTGATTATAAAATTTTATCGTTAACTGTAGGCGTACAAATAAAACGGTCGAAACCATTTTTGCACAAAATATGCAGTTGAATTTGTCGCAGGTTTTCCAAAATATCTTCACAGAATCGAGAGTTGTAGATGAAAATATGAAAAAGTTATCGTTCTTTTTCAAGGTTGTTTTAGTTTCGCATTGATGATAGGGATGTGTGTAGGTAGATGCCCTACGTTGGATTTAACTGTTAAACTATAAATTCTGAGATCTCGACATATGGCATATAGTTGAAATATAAAAGCATTCATCAATAATTATTGTACGCTCAATTTCAATTATTTAAGCGTCATGTCTATAATGTTATATTGCACTAGGGGACAATAACGTGTATTATTTTTCTCATCCTACTATAACCTTTGCTAATTATCTGTTGTAAATCCTAATAAATGTGAAATTGGAAAAAATATATTAGAAGGTGGCTTACGGCCAAACTACGCAGCAAACATCTTTCATACTCCGAACTCAGCAGAGGACTGGCGCAAATTTCGTTGCTTATTTGGTTTTTGACGGAATAATTTATTTAAATCACGTTGAATCATAATAGCAGACTTGTTGCCTTAATCTATATTTTAAAGAAGTAAAAACACTAGAGCACCATTACCATTAAATACTATAAAATGTGGTTGTGTGTTGTAATATTTGTTACAGATGCAACCCGGTTTGGTAATCTAGCTCATGCAGAGAGAATGGACGTTTAGAAAAAACGAACTAGGCAACTTCAAGGGGTGCAGAGAAAAAGAAAAGAAAAAGGAATCGTCAGAACAAAGAGGAAGATTAAATGGGCCGAAATTAATTCAAATTACAAAAAAATTCGAATTAAATCGATACGAAAAAGAATGATTTAACGAAAGTAACAAAAAAAAGCTTAGCAAGGAGAAAAAGATATTTTTTTAAAAAAATGAAACAGTTGAGATTCATGTGCGATGTTTCTGGATTAATATGTGTGTTATACCAATGGTGCTATAATATCTTCTCATTATTATAAAAAAATTAAATAACTATTAAGGACAGATTATTTGTAGTGTAAATATTTTTATGCAAAGTCAAAATTTATTGTTAAAACTGAATGATGAACTAAAAATATTTCATCACGTTCAATTATGCTGTAATAGAAAGAACAACACAAAACAAATAATTCAATATTTGGAGTAACTGTGTAATTATTGTACTAAACGACAGTTCGAATTCGGAATACACCTAAACATGTCCGACTGCGCAACTGTCCATCTGTCTGTCTGCTACTATTGTGTAGTATTTGTGGTAAACCTTCTCCCGTTAGTGAAAATGAGGATGTCGCCTACAAATTTGCAAAAGAATTTGGAAGTGACTTACACTTTTCCAAGGACCTGCCTAACATGCCCACACGCCTCTGCGATAAAAACTTCTAGTTTGAAAATGGGAAAAGTCAGCCCCGCCGTCTCCATATTATACAGCATGAAAATTTAGTTGCTTTACTTTCTTTCTTGGTTTGTTTAAAAGAATTAATTGGGGCTGTTGAAAGTGAGGCCAACGCCAGTAGAGTTATTTCAAATTTTGTAACATTAGTTTTTAGTTCTCTACATTTCTTTATATTCTTCAACGGAAGTTAAGTAAGCTTATTAACCTACGTGTTTGTAGTAATTGTATTCTAACATTGTTGTTGTTGTAAGTTTGTTTTGTATATATAATAATGAAATAAAACAAGTAAGAGAGCTATATTCGACTTGGGCCGATTCTCGCTTACTCGGCACCATTAAAATCTTTAGCACCACATGGTTTTATTTATTTTATGGTTACAAGGAAGTGAATGGGATAAAATTTATCATTCAGTTTTTAGTTCACTAAAAAGTATTCTTAAGAAAAAATTAATCCACTACGTCATGACGTCCACCACAATTAATGTAGAATTAACATACTTACCTTGTAACATATTTAGCCTGTCGTATTGTACTCTCCAAGTTCTTTTAGTTGATACCCGCCTGTGCCCTCCGACCAATCTGACACATTTTTAATACCAAGTTACGAAGAAACCTCCAATGTTTCTACCAAATTTGAAGTCGATATCTTCATTTTTGCGACTAGAAGAGCGTCAACAACATACGCCACATAGGCATTCAGACGGACAGACAAGGCTTAATCGAGTCAGAATTTTTCGCTAACCAAGAATATATATACATACTTTACAGGGCACCTGAAGTTTCCTTTTGGGTGTTGCAAACATTATGACAAATTGATTATATACCTTTCCTTCAGTGGTGAGTATAAAAAAATGTTGAAAATGCCGAAAAGCTGTCCGGTGCTATCAATTCTTTTGGACTTAAAAATGAAATCTTCAGCTGATCGTTTTTTGTGGTGCTACTCAAATATCTCGAATGGTAGCATTTGGGTGATTGCTCATGAGCATTTTAACTTTGCATGTCGTGAAGATTGCATCAGACAATGTTTAAAGATTATGCAGGAATGAATCTTATAAAAGACACGATCAGTTTGTGCCTATGCTATTTAATGATCTTTTTGCCTCCAATCTTACATAACGTTTCTTCGAATAAAGAGAATGGTGCCATTTAAACGTTGCCATTTAAGCGAACAGCATAATGAAGTATGTATGAAGTTCAGGTGGCATTCCTCAATGAGAGGATCATTTAACGTGTTATGGATTTCAAAAATATATATATTGTATGGATCTGTTTTTCTGATTAAAATCAAGATCAATCTGTTAAAAAAACTGGGAATTTCTACTTGCGATCTGACCTGGCCAGAATACCAGACAAAGGTAAAAGACCGCACACTTTGAACTTGTCGAACAGTTCTGCGGACTGCTTGATCACAGAAAATTTGGACACTCCGTGATTAACGGCACTAGCCGTAGCATGGCTTTGCTTAGATTTTAATATTTCTTGGTACGGAGTTCGCAAATTGCGGAAATTCTGTTTAGCATAATAATAGATATAAAAAGATTTAGATCAGTTTTACAGTTGCTATGAGCAGAGTTCTGCACTGGGATGGAATTGATTTCATTGAAAATTTGAGAGAATTTTTGATAGTAACTTGCGTAGGTGTTGGCGATCTCATAACTGAAATCCGCCATCTAGAGAAGCGAAAGTCTAAATATCATTACTTTCGTCAATTCTTTTGTCGTTGAAAGATAAGGCCTCTCAGAAACCGGTAGCCTGCCTGAGATGGCTCTTTGAGTGGGTAACGCTGTCGACGGGTGGGAGACACGTCAGTAGTTTATTTTGAAAGCACAAAAAAACACTGATTAATGTTCACATCTTGCTACTTACACTTATTGTTGCTTATTCACATAATACTCGCAGGTAAAATCGCTGAATGTTTGTCTTTTATTTTGTCGAGGCACCCACATTACATACGTTTTATTTTGTATTTTATTATTTCCTTTTGAATACATAGTATTCACCGAAAAAAAATTGTTGTCGCACGAAAAATTGTTGTCTAAAGGTTTGGTAGAAAAAGCAGACATGGGATTATGCATCTGCTCAAGTGCATTTGGGATCTACCTCGTAATTTGTACTCTCAGTCAGCTGCTTAATTTACTTCCACTAAAATTAGGGTTAAGTAAAAACTCAGAGACTCGAACTCACTTCCAGGCACTGTCGTAACAGTGATGGTAAGGGGTTTTTGATTTTGCTGTTGATTTGTTAATGACGACTGCACATTAGCCGGAGTTACTGAAATGCTAGGAGGTATTTGTGGCTCCTTCGAAGATGGCAAAGAAAGGTGGGAGAAAGGTTTTTGCTCTTTGGTCGCCGAAAGCCACAAAAACGATTTCATCTAATTTCTTACGTTTCTTTTCTTTACCCATTAAAGATTCTCCAATGGTCTGCTTAAGAAAATGCAGTTATATTAAAATGTTATAAAGGAGAAATTATTAAAATCATTTTCTTACGCAATTATTTTTTTTTCATTAACTTGTTGAGAGTGTCATCTAATTTGCCACCTTTGCCAGCCATAGAAGGAAATGCTGAGCTCAAAGCAGCATGGATGCTAGCTGTAGACGCTACAGATGTAGCAGCAGGCTTTTTGGAACCCATAGAGAAATCTTGGATCTCACTCAAGTCGATAGCGCCCGAATTGGAAGCAGATTTCATAATGTCGGCCATATTCATTTTTGGCAAGCTGAAAATATCTTTGGCTAAAAACAGCTTTTTTTTACCTATGTTTTTCTATTACCTGGACGATAAATCCATGGGT
>KK502826.1:110103-124552 GCA_000688735.1 Glossina austeni
CTATTTATAGGTTCTGACAAATCCACCATTTGTAACCTTCCCGTCTATGTCGTCAAAAGAATACAGACTTTTTAAAACAAACTGCTAAGACGATATACAGGTCTCTCCCCTTCGATTCGGTCCCATTCTTAAAATCATATCTAATAAACTGCCTATCTCTGAGATTTTCTTCTGACAGCTAAAGATATTCTGAAAGTAAAAATTGTCAAACAGTGTTTTTTCAGATGATCGTCTCCAGGGCATGCGAAGTATCCAGCAGCATAAGTTGCTACTTAAAAGTTTACTATTCAAAACTTTTTCTGAAGGCATCAAAAGATTCGTGGTTTTTTCTTGCGGCCCTGGCCATTATCGAAAGCAAAAGATCATCACAACATGTCTGCGTTCGAAATCCATAATATATGTTCGAAGTCCATAACATGACAACTACCGGATTCTCAAAGAAGCAACGATAAATTAAATGTCATTTTTTTGTATATATGTAATTAAACTGACTTATTGTTAAAGCCCCCATCGATAATGCGCATCATCCAGGATACATTATCGGTAAGTTTCTCTCTTTATAATTATATTTAATTTGAGTTAGAATAACTACATAGCACGATTTGTTCATGTTTTTGTTAGGATTATAAATTTTAAGTGAGGAGATGCACGCGAATAAAATAATTTATTTTTGGGATGTTTGCGTCAAATTAGACTTCTACACCCACACCAATCCGACGAGCCAGGCCGGTTTATCGGGGGCTTAAATAATTTGAAAACAAAACAATACACTTTTTCATGCAATATGCTACAGGGGCGTTTCAGTTAAAAACGTGTGAACGTGAAAAACGTTTTGAACATAATCTTAGAAAAAATTCATGTGAATGGGAGCTTAATGAGAAACTACATACTTCCTTAGAGCTGTTAGAGTATGGAGGGTATCGATAGCTGACGGGTAGCAGTTTTTACTTGAGCGTTGCCCAGGGCATCGCTTCTGTTGTTTTATCAGAAATGACACAAAAAATGGTTTTGCGCGGAGTGGATTGTGGGGCGCATTAATATCAACACAAAAAAGTGGTCTTATATAAATTCCGTATTTCTGGTGGTAAGTAACTTCTTCTTGTAATTTTCCTGTCCTTGTGACATAATGTTGTTCAATAAACTTTAATTGAAATATTCCTGATATTGATTGAAGTATAACGATACGGTACCTATGTTTTCGTAAGCCTAGAGACATTGAAGACCGTTTCATAATCAATACACATATTTATGTTTGCGTATACACATACACGTTCTCAACGGCATAGCTTCTTCGTAGAGCGTTACGAAATTTACAACATGCCGTGCCGTATAACAAAAAAAAAATAAAATAAGGAAAGAAAAGGATCTAACGAAATCCTTAAGAAGCTCACTCGGTGCGACTCGGCCACTGATTATGTCCGTCTGTGAGGCCCGTTGTCTGTACTGTTCGCGGTTCGTTGGTCCCTTCCTAGTCCGTCAGTGCACATTTCAAGTCCCGTTACCCTCACTCGCACGTACACCCACCCATACCCCGCTTCAGCGGTAGGGTATGCCGCTTAGCCAAGGATTCTCCTTTTTTTTTTTTTTTAGGTTCTAGTTATTATTATTATTATTAATTTCCACGAATATCAAGGAAATGCTACTTCTTTTATATCATTTTTAATAAAGCTTGTGCGATTCTTCACAGCGTTGAAACAAAGATAATACAGTGAAATAAAAGATATAAGAAATAAATATGCTTAACGATGTTTTATGAAAATTAAAAAGTCGTCTTTTATTCCTTCAATGTAAAACAGCGATTGATTTGCCAATCATTTTATAATATAATACATTCTTTATAAGTAAGTTCATATATCAATGTATAAATATATCATATAAAATAAAAATAGAAAGATATATATTAAAATTCAAAGTCCGAGTTCACAATTCAAAATCTTTCTAAAAAGTGAATTTATATGAAATTATTATTATTATTATTATAAATTTAGCCAGAGAATAAATTCTAAGTGTCTTAAGGCACTAGCATCTAAGGCTTCTAGCTTTTTTATTGAAAACTCTACCGCGCTTGAGATTTGAACCCACGACCATTGATTTTGCTAGTAGAGACTTTTACGTACTCTGCCACAAAGGCGGATTTATATGGAATTATTTCGTCCCATTATATCAAAAATTCTATCTATAATTTTTTTTGATTTACGTTTATTGTTATTGTTTGTTTGTAAATAAACCAACGTCAAATTTGACCCTATTTTCCCATATTTTTTAGAAGTGCATGTCGAATGGCGAAAGCCACACCTATTCCATAACGAAAAGACATTAAAAGTACGCTATGCAAATGAGAGTTAGTTAACTAAAAGATGCATAATCAGTGTCGTGTGTTTATATCGAGCTGGGCTTCTCGTTCATTGCATTTACAAATACAATCTTTTCAAACAAAATTCGTAAAAAAATTAAAATCTCTTCAACAAACATGTAAAACAATCTAAGAAGTAAGACAAATTTAATTTCTTCTTTTTTAAATCTGTCTTTTTCCACATCTATTTCTTCGCTTTCAACGTAATCCACAAGTAAAAATAATTTTTTTTGTTAACAATTTGGCCCAGCGGAAGTTCCGCGACAATCGAGGAAAACGGTTAAGCCTTGATTTTTGAGCGATTTCGATGGGGTTTTTTCTATCTTGGCTCAGCTCTTGCACGATGTTCGCTTGAGTGATCGGTTGCTTCTGGGTTGTACGCGTAGATCAAAGCCTCGTCTCACTTCATTTCGCAAACAAAATTTAATGCAACTTCTTTCTGCAATAAAATCACACATTGTAAAAATCGGAAAAAATACTTTTTACCAATTCTATTTGAATATTGGTCTCACTTTTTGGTCACGGTATTATAAAATATAAATTGAAGCATATAGGTATACTTAAAAATCTAATTTCGATATTCTATCGCTGCACACGAGTCTGCGTAGAGAAGCAACTGCGGATGAAAGTCATGTAAACAACTAATTGAGAGTAATGAAGAGTCCGTTTTTGCCAGGATAAGTTCCCATTTAACATAATATTCTCCGCCAAATAAAATACACTTTTTAGGTCCATCCATAGCTTTCGGGTAACTAGAAAGGAAAGAAATTTACTTTGGAAATCTTAACTTAAAAATAATGGTGAAAAAAGTACAAAGTATATCAAATTTTTTTTTTTTTTGTTTGTGAGGGAAATGGATTAGGCCTGTATGTGTGGATTTAGACCCATAATCCAGTAACGATAAAAAAAACACGTAGGTGCTATGAAATCGATTTTATGGTACGTTTGCAACACGTTTTTTAGAGTGATTTTTTAGTTTAAAAACTTTTTGATGACGCTTATGCTTGTTGAAAGTGCGACGTTATGCACAGCAATCATTCCCAATGTCCTCAGTTTAGTGTGGTTGGTTGGTATTCCGGCAGAGACTGCCCGAGAAAGAAGTATAGGCGATCTGTGTAGGTAGACTGAGTTATGAGTACAAAAGGTTTAAAAAGAAAAATCAGCTGATTTTATGAAAGCAATCACTTGCTTTAAATACCTAAAGTTTCCAGCACGAAAAATTTATAGACAAGACCATGCCGTCAAACCGAGCTTCACGTGCATAAAATTCAGCTTTTTCATTGATGCCGAAACCACAGTGACCTGGGATCCAGATGAGGTGGCATTTTTCAATGCTTGGATTTTTTAAGAGGTCGTAGATGTCAAACACGTACATGTTATATGGGTCTTTATTCTTGATTAATGTCAAAGCCAATTTGCTCTCAGAGAAAAATACAAATTTGTTTAAATTATTTTCAGTTGCAAGGAGGATTACCTGCCTAATGGCCAGAATTTCGATGTACGTGGATGATAATTCCTGCAAAACTTTGAATTTTCCTAGAAGAAGATTTGGATATTCTATGATTGAAAAAATAGAAATGTCTGGATTGACGGATCCGTCCGTTGCGTATAGCTGCGTTTATGTTCGATAAAGTAGTTGAGTTTTTGAGAACATGCGGTTCGAAGACAAGACTTTGACCGGTTTTTTTTGGATTTGGTGATTGAATTTTGTAGATTTAGATCCACTATGCACTTATAGTGAGAAATACTGTTCCAAGAGGGCATTGAATTAACTTTGTTGAAGATGCTACTGAATTTTTTGAAACAAGTAGAGTAGCTACTAAAGACGTCATTATGTTTGGAGACAACTTTTTCAAAAAAGGTCGCTTTAAAGATTTTTGCCTTGAGCAGTCATATCAAATTAACTTTAATAAATTGAAGTAAATATTATATATCGGTGTTTATTTAAATTGTCTATTTCTTTTCTTTTTTTTTTTTTGTAGTAGCTGACTTGATATTTATAATTCCCATATTAAATTTCCCATAGTACAATTCCCAGTTCCCATAGTACATATCCACTTTTAGTCCTTCACACAAATTTTTTCGGGAATTCTATATTCATTTGGACCTTATCAAATTTTGTGACACGAATAGATAAAAGCTTCGAAAATAATTATTTGATTTTATTATTTTTGCAAACATTTATTTATCAAATATTTGCTTATATCAAGATATTTTACTTTATCTTCGCGACAGCCATTTTGCTCTAGAGCAAAATATGACATTTTACTTTTAAGATCGCCCACACATTCATCCGCTCGCAAAACTTTAGGATGGAACTCCCTGTATTAGAATGCCAGGAAGCATCTGCGGCGATCCCGCTACAGCATTTTCATCCAAACAATTCACATCACATATTAGGAGATCAACTTTGCAACAACTTTATGCACAACACATATTACGAAAACAACTTTAAGCAGTACAAAATGTACTGTAAAAATCCTTAAATTCTCCTCTTTGTATTAACGAAAAAGAACACACTGGAACCAATGCGTTCGGAAATGTAATTGAAGAAAAAACTCAAATATTGGAAAAGGATAACTGGCATCTCCCACATACAGGCGGCAAATGTGACTCCCTGCCAACCTCTTGTGCCGTAGTAGATGCTTCAGGGCAAGTGTTCCTTAATCGCATACTTCACGAAAATGCTTCAACTTTCGCAACTGAAGTTAGAGTTATCTTTCAAGCTATGAAAATAGCTTGTAAAAACAAAAGCAAATCTATTATTGTCACTGCTAACTTGCCTGTGGTAAAAGCTACCCGAAATCTCTGAACTACCAGCAGGAGCACCATTAATAAAGCACGTAATGCTATCGCAACATACCGTAAAAAGATTAAAACGTTTTGGGTACGTGGTCATATTGGTTTGTTGGGCAATGAGCAAGCTGCATGAGTGGCGAAAGTCTGCTGCTTGTGCACCTCTAATTATGGACGAAATCGTGGAAAACTTTGGCATTCAAAGATAGAGAAGAAAGAAGGAAAGTTAAAGGAAAACTAGTGAAAGCGAGTCTACGGTGTCAGCACCAACATTAACACTATTAACCCTCACCTAGTTTCTACGCTATATCCAACTAATATTGACAAAATCGAGCTCAACACATTTGCGGGAATTCGTCTTAATCCTCCAGAAATTTCTTTTCTCAATCAACAATTGTGAACAAATTCTTAGAACAAATACATTCTTTGCGATTACCTAAGCTTCTCTCTTATTGAAAGAAACGGACTAGGAACCCATCCTTCGGAGATCATGGAATCACCTGTAGAACGCAATAGCAATTTAATAAATTATTTTGCAATATCTAAGTTTCTTTTCCAAAATAGAGTGGACAGCCGATGTTAATAGTGTTTAAACTTTTTCCGTTTAGCTTAAGACTTCATTGCTCTAAAAAGTTATAATAATAATAATAAAGTTTTTTATTATCTTCAACCAACGATGACACACGTTGAGCACATAAAATAGTCTCTTTCCAATGAGATATATACGCATAGCAGAACCAGATGACTACCCAAAGTACACGGAACTTTAAACCGAAGCATATCTTTTCAAATAAGCTAATCTTGCTTGCCCATCGGTCAAACATTAGGGCGGATTCCTGATGAGCCAACATCTAAAATCAATATACGTCAAGCAGACGCTCAAACTGCTTTGAAGGAAAACATAAGCATTGTGGGAAACACGAAAACGGTACGATCGCTTTTCCGATTGACGTCATTCTGTCGCTTTCGTATCGTGTTAGCCTTGCCGTTCTTTGCATCTAGAAACGTATATTTGGAAACAAAAATAATGCAAAGAGAAAGAAAAGTTAGTAAATAACCGAACAAAATATAAAATATTGTTACGAAAATCCCGAATCCAGTTAATGCTAACTAACTGATTTTCGTAAGTAATAAATTCCCTAGTGCATATTCGCGGCGCGTCATGCAGCTGCCGGCCGAGGGAAACGATTAGCAGAAAAGCAGGTTAACGGATTAAAAATGAAGCCATTAAGTTAGGTGATCGTAACATGCTTGCAAAAATGTATATAAGTAGACTATTTGCGGAAGGCAAAGTTGGTGATACGAGAACATTTGAGTCAAAAAAGAACACTGAAGTTGAGAAGTCGACAATATTTCCAAAGTAAAATGTAAATAATCCTAGCCTTAAAGAATAGATTGTAAATAAAGAAACTTAGAGTTAAAAGAATTCTGACGTTCATTTCTCTTGAAAATAATATCCACGATCTAGTGATACGAACCGTACCTTAGATTAGCGGAAATTTGTAACAATATTATAAAAAAGATTGATGATAAAATGAAAACCTATTGAACAAGACTATCAAACAAAGGCTAAGAAATAAAATACAAACTGAAGTAAATAAACATATTCAAAAGTTTAACTTCAATATAAGAAAAATACAAATAAACATTTTAATTTCACGCAGCAATGGCAATGGATTCCTCTATACTGTTCTTATGGTTGCGCACAAGTCCACATAGAGAATCAAGTGCGAATGAAAGTCTTGCGAACGTACAAAGTAGAGGTAAGAGTAATTTTCTGCCCTTACCACCGGTATAAGTCTCTATGAGGTTTCTATTTAATGTAATATCCCTCACACAATAAAATATACTTCTTAGATGTATGGTATACTTTCATTTTTTGTCGTCCCCACATAGTTTTTCGTGTATTCCATATTCGTTTATCAGTTTTCATATTTTATTGCGCCAACACGTAAAAACGTCGAAAATAATTGCTTGATTTTATTAGTTTTGGCAATATTTTGCAATTTCTAAGATTTCTGAAATGTTTTTCTACATCAATCAATTTTAATTAATACGTGCTTTTATACTTACTTTATTTTCCCTTTCAGCATAAAACACGACAGCTATTTTGCGGTCAAGCGCAAATACGAAAAATGACGTTCCTTATCGAAGAAACAAATGCGATCTCGACTGCTATCAATCTAATACTCGCTACCAGTTGCTCGAGAACTAGCAACCCAAAACAAAGAATGGCTACGGAACTAGATTGACAACAAGAACCGCAAACCGACTCCTCGTAGTTGAGGAGGATGAGTTGCATTACATGGTTATTTTCAAGAAACTTTGCCAAATCAGTCAAAGAAGACTCTTACGTAAGTGAATTATAACAAAAGCCGAGCGGAAAATAACCCTGTAATATATTCTTTTATGCATCAGACAGAATGAGGCCATGTAATGCTGAAGACGTCGAACGAAGTTGGTAACTCCGACAGACGGAAAACAGTTGAGAAAGAAAAAAAAAATTCCGTTATGATCAAACATTTTGAGCTCGAAACGAATTTCTAGTTAGTGTTTTTTGATATGCATTTTAAAATAAGTAAGTAAAGCCAATGAATAAAATGAATTTATTCTTATACTAATAATGTGAATGCACATTTAACCATAATCAATATCAATTTTAAACTTCTTATTAAATATGGTTTTTTTAATATTATGATTTTTCACTTAATTTTAAATTGTTTGGAAATTCGTAACTCACTTAATGCAATGTAAATGCTCTTGTCGACATTTTGTTCTAATATTTTGTATATTATTATTTATGATTAATTTGTTTCCAGTCGGTTGGGAAAAATTGTTGCAAAGTCTATTATTTATATATGCGCGTATGCTGTGTAGGTAATATTTTTATAAATAATTAAGAATAATTTTTTTTAATTATAACAGTTTTTTTATGCAAGAATAATTATAATATAGTTTTAAAGTAACTCCTACAGTTTATCTAAGTTTTTCTCACTATCAAATTGAACCTTTACATATTTTTTTTTTTTTTTATTAACACTCTGAACATTCTGTCGAAGAAGAAGTGTTGAAATTGAATTTCTTTGCCAACTCTTTTAACAGCCCAAAAAATGATTTCTGATTACTTTAGAATGAAACTGGAAAAAAGTTTCTTTTGCTCCTGCTAGCAAGCTATAATAAGATCCGACTTAGGACAGATATGCTTTTCATGTTCATGGTTATGGATGCTAAGGCTCGTAAGTAAATATTGTAGAATCTTCAGTAATTAACGTCCGTTTTCAAATTTGATCTGCAGAATTGCAGACTCAAGTACGTCCGTGCTTTCAGCTTTCGGTTTAGGCGCTGGCTAATATAAAAAGGCTAGCGTGAAACGAGCAAAATGCAAACTTATTTATTACCGGAGATTAGTTTATGTTGGCTAATATAATTTCATTGCCATATTATGGGACAGACCGATTACGACTTCCCTATTTATGTCAACCTCAGTACGTAAACTATCGAATTTATGTTATGGAAGTGCGAAGGATGTTTTTAAGTTTAGAAACGGAATGACAACGTTAGCACACTGATCTTCTCATGTGGCACTTATATAAGTAAAGCAACACACTAAAATATGCGAAATTATAATTGTTTATATATATCATTTTTTGAAGGAGTTCTGAACTGAAGGTAAATATGACTAAAACGAAGCACACACTTAGAAAATATATAAGGGTCTTTAGCACGTCTAAAACACGCACATTAAGAAGAATTATTCAAAGTATTTAAATTAAACATGCAAATGTCACAGTAGCAATTACCTTGTTTATTCTATTAGAAGCTGCCACGGTATTTTCTGTATAGAAAAGCAAATTAGGTACAGCGCAGTGCTTTTGGAAAGAGTAAGTTCTGAAGTCACAAATACTGTCTCTTATTTGCGCTGCGTAACCACAAAGCTATCACCTGCTTATTCTATAAAAATTCAACATTGGCAGAACTATTTTCTAAAATAATTATCCAGGATTGAAGAAAAGTCTAGACAGTAAGTGAAGAAAGAGCGGAAGCTTGTAAAAATATTCGCTTTTCAATAAAAGCAAAATCTCTCTCTAAAAGTAGAAAAATTAGTATATATTGTATAAAATATGTATATATTATACATACATCTCTTCCGCTCATTCGTCTGGTGGTTGGTTTGCTATTTAGGTTACTAATTTTCTAATATTTAAATAGGCTCTCAATTTACGGAGAGCTTAGCACATAGATACCGCTACTACAATGAAGAAACAAATGTTAAATGTTCTCTTTGCGAAAAATATATGTCTTTTATAAATGGATTTTAAGCAAATGTGTGTAGGAAAGACATCAATTACAAACAAATTGCAATGTATTGACAAAGACACAAAATGCCTCCCTTTGCCTACAGACAGAAAAGGACAACAACTGAGATTAAAATACAAGCTTAGTATCATCGTCTGAGAAAAGGTTTTATTACAACGATAATGATGGGTAACCCATTTTTTGTCAATTTCTTTAGTTAAATGTTTTAATGCTTTGCCATAGCAAAAATTGTTATTATAATATTAGTAAACTTATATTTTACAAAAATAATTTTAATTAAGAGTACATCTAGCTTTAATTGTTTTATTTATTTTATATACATACATACCAGTATATATATATATCTATGTGTGTGTGTTACAGGTTTCTGTTTCCTTTTATATCTATATTACTTAAATGGTAATTGTAGTATTTTTGCTTTATATCTCAAACTTTATTCCAAACTCCTTTTATGCGCTTAACATTCTATTTTTCTTCCTTTTAGTATACGTTTCGTTCACACCTGCATAATATTTTTGTAGTCTTTACATCGCAAGTGGTTTTATTACGTTCATTTTTTTAGTCATTTCTTTTCTTCTTCTTTGCAACGATTTTTGTTTCTAGTTTGTTACTATTTGCTTGGTGATGTACGCCTTGTACGTCGTAAAACTCATTCTGGCTTTTCTTCGTTTTCATTATTATTATGGCCGGTGGACAGGTTTAGGGAAATGTCAACGGAATTACCAGAAGATTGACGTGTATGTCGAGTGGATCGCAATTCTCTACGTTTTTCGGGAGGCTGTTCTGCAATTAGGCTGTGATCAACCCCTGAACGCGGCCGCTTTAAACGTCCTGACGATCGACGTGTTTCCTCACTATGCGAAACATTCGCAACATTACCATTACCGCTACCATTGATGCTAACACTGTATGACGTTGACTCATTTGGTCCTAAATCATTGTTATTATTAGCATGGCTACTACTCGTCGTAGAAGTATTGGACGTACTGCCTTGCGTTTGTGGATTGGTTGTGGAGTGTTGTTGTTGGGACGACGACGAAGGTTTTTTCAATATCGGTTGTATAATCAATTCGTCTGCTTCTTCGTAAGGTGGCGGCATTTTTGCTGCCTCGGCAGCATTAGTAATAGTTAGTGAAATACGGGATTCACTGCGCTCAGAACGTTCACTACTGGAACTGGCACCCGAACTTATGGGCGGCGCTATTGTTATTGTCGTTTGAGACGGAAGATTTGCTGCGATGCCTGCAGAATTTAAAGGTGTTAATGTGACTTTATCAGTTTCAGTCATGTTATTACTGGATGACGTCGATGATGAAGACGGACGTATATTTTTTTCTATACTAGTCACACCCCCACCCAAACTTAATGGTAATCCGGTAGCTAAAACAGCCGCTGTGCTGAAATCGTCTTTCAAGCTATTGTTTGTGGTATCTGTACGTAACCTCTTCGGTTTATGATGATCATCAATAACCGCACCAGAACTGGGTCCTGAATATCCCATCGACGTACTATTAGCAGACGATGTGGGTATAAGCGATATCCCTGACCCGAGACCCAAAGTTTTAGTATAATAATCCATTTGTTGTTTAAAGGCATCTTTAGCCAGTGCATCTTGTTCGCGTTGACGTTTTGAAAGAGACGATCCCGATGTAGAATTGTTCCCGCCGATGCTTGAGGAGCCACCTGTTAAACCAGACAAACTGCCAGTTAGACTAGCCAAGGACCCAGGGCCAGTTAAAGGCAAAGAGCCACCGGCTGCGACCATGGCCTGGGCTGCCATTTCGGCTAAGAATGCTTGACTAAAATCTGTCGACATACCCGGTATTTGCGGTAAAGCGGCTACCGCTGCTGCAGCAGCTGCTGCAGCGGCTTTTGCGCTTTTGCTAGTAGAAGGAGCAGAATTTAACGTAGACTGATTGTTGCTAGAAGTAGCACCGGTAAGTGAGGGTGGTAATTTACCCTGAGACAAAGCCTGTAGCGAAGCTAAATCTGTTGGCAATTGTCCTCTTGCTAAACTTTCCATCCACTTTTGTTGTTCTTTGGCAGCTTGTTTTTCTGCAGCCGCTTGCTGAGCTGCTGCCGCTGTAGTAGAATTCGAATTGCTAGAAGTTGAAGATGACCTTTTCTCGCTGGGCATGGAAGACGATACTGAAGTTGAAGCTGCCGATACAGGAGGCATCCCCAATGAATTCATCAGACGAGACGCTTGCGCCAAATCAATACCCGCTACACGACTGAACGATTCTAATAGATGTGGATCAGCTCCGGGCAGTAGCAAATTTGATAATTGTATCATTTCAGCCGATACTTGGGAGGCCGTCCTACTGGCAGCGTTTTGGCGACCTCTTGAAGAAGACTGGCTACTACCTGAGTTAGCACCTTGCGCAACAGACATACTTGCAGCCATGGCATTCATTAAGTTAGCTGCAGAAGCGGCCGATGATGCGGCCGCGGAGGCAGCAGCAACCGCAGATGAAGTTGATGAACGTGAGCTGCTTGATTTCGATTGCGATTGATGGGCTTTACTTTGGGAGGTAGACGTACTCCCGGCGGAAGATCCCACTCCATTCATTAAATATTGTTGAGCCAATTGGTCATATGCTGACCCCAAGCCTGTGGAGCCCAACGAGTACGGATTCAAACTACTCATACCCATAGGAGGATATAGAAGGGATGGATTGGCAAACAGGAACGGAAAGCCTGCTGCTAATTGCGATGCTGAAGCTGCGGCTGCAGCCGAAACATTTTTGGCGTTCACGCTGTTCGAACTATTCTGGCCACTATTGTTTGTCGAAGAGCCACCTAAAGCGGCTACAGCAGCTGCAGCGGCTGCTGCATTCTGTTGGGCCATATCATTTTTATTTTTTTTGCAGGAACTACTAGACTGTGGCGTGCTTTTTCCACCGCTACCTGAGCTGTTGGCTGAAGAAGCAGCACCACCCAACCCAGTTAAAGTAGGGCCTGCTGCTGCCATAAGAGCAGCTAAAGATTGAGTGTCCATACCAGCCAAATTTCCTAGACTGCCCATCCCGGCCAAACTAGCAAATAAATTCATGTTGTTAAGACTGCCCAACCCTGCTATATTGTTCATGCCAGGCATGGCAGCAAAGGGCATAGATAGCAAAGAATTTTTTGGATCGAAGGCAGACAGAGGATTTTTTGGATCGAAAGCACTTAAGCTGGGTAAACTTGCTAATAGGTTAGGATTTAAACCGGCTAGTGAGCCAAATTGCATAGCGGCATTCGCTTGATCGAGAGCTGTCTGTCGCGAAGATTTTTTGGTTGGCCCAGATGTCGAAGATGTTGATTGTGAGGACTGTTGTTGAGGTTGCGAATGGCTATTAGAGGAGGCGTTGCCAGATATGGACGAGGGTCGCCCGGTATGTTGCACTTTATTGGCGCACGAGAAATTACTGTCTAAAGGTTTGGTAGAAGAAGCCGACATGGGATTTTGCATCTGCTCAAGCCATTTGGGATCTACCTCATAATTTGGATTCTCAGTCAGCCTAAAAAAAAATTTATTTGGGAATGTAGTCATACTTTTACCCTTTAAAAATGATTACATCTTACCATTGTATTAAACGCTTTAACTGCGGCGCTTTGTTACTGGTTAAACGTTTGCCCGTTTGCTTATTAATCACCGGAACTGGCTCATCTCCTGTTGGACCTTGTGGTCCAGTCATCGACTGATGTTGTTGTGACTGACTGAGTGAGCTAGAAGATTTTGGTCCCGACATTTGTGAAGCAGGCAATGATTGTTGACTGGGGGCAGAGGTTTGTTGACGACTGGACCTGCGACTATTAGTCGATGTATTTATCACATTACTTCCTGTTCCAGCTGCAGCTACTGCAGCGTACTCCATATTTAACTGATCACTTAGTGGTGAACTCATATCTGTCAACCATTTATTGACTTTCGTATCGTGACCGCTGTATTTGGCACTAAGATCAGAGAAGTAATATAATTCTAAAAGAATATCCAATTTTAAGAAACTTTATACATACTTAATTTTCATGGTCTGCTCCATATCGGCGACCATACTCTCATATAATTTACGTTGGGCAGGTGGTAGACACTGCATCATCTTCTGTTGTTGTTTAATAAATGTTTGGGGATCTGTGGCCATTGTTTGAGCAATTAAAGCATTCAAACTGTCTTTGGCTGTCATACCGCCCAGACCAGCCATATTTTGCAAAGCTGATAAGCCACCCGAAGCACTAATCGAAGGGATGGCATTGTTCGCTGATGTCTGGGTTGAAGATGACGAAGCACCACTTTTACCTTCTGTTTGGAAGAAACGAATATATGAACATTGTATCGGACGAAATATCATATTAGTAAAAGCAGCGTTTAGGCTGCTTAATTTACTTCTACTAAAATTAGGGTTAAGTAAAAACTCAGAGACTCGAACTCACTTCCAGGCACTGTCGTAACAGTGATGGTAAAGGGTTTTTGATTTTGCTGTTGATTTGTTAATGAGGACTGCACATTAGCTGGAGTTACTGAAACGCTAGGAGGTATTTGTGGCTTCTTCGAAGATGGCAAAGAAGGATCGGGAAAGGTTTTTTGCTCTTTCGCCGCCGAAAGCCCCAAAACGATTTCGTCTAATTTCTTACGTTTCTTTTCTTTACCCATCAAAGATTCTTCAATGGTCTGCTTAAGAAAATGCAGTTATATTAAAATGTTATAAATGTTATTAAAATCATTTTCTTACGCAATTATTTTTTTTCATTAACTTGTTGAGAGTGTCATCTAATTTGCCACCTTTGCCAGCCATAGAAGGAAATGCTGAGCTCAAAGCAGCATGGATGCTAGCTGTAGACGCTACAGATGTAGCAGCAGGCTTTTTGGAACCCATAGAGAAATCTTGGACCTCACTCAAGTCGATAGCGCCCGAATTGGAAGCAGATTTCATAATGTCGGCCATATTCATTTTTGGCAAGCTGAAAATATCTTTGTCTAAAAATAGCTTTTTTTACTTA
>KK502826.1:125189-200135 GCA_000688735.1 Glossina austeni
AAAGGAAAAATTCATGCTTTTCTCAATACTCATACTCTCTCCCCTGATCCTCTGTTCTTTTGCGTATGAAAAATACAGATCTCCCAACATACGGATAAAGGATTAATTTTCAAAATTTCAGGGGAAAAAGAAAAGAAGACAAGTTGTCATGCTCTCTCTTGGCATGAACAAAACCTGTGACTGTGTTGATCTGGGTAAATGAGGTAAAATTCCTAGAGAGTTTGAAATACCGCTTTATCTAAGGTCATTGAGTTTAGATTTGCTTACAATTTACATCCTATTTATAGGTTCTGACAAATCCACCATTTGTAACCTTCCCGTCTATGTCGTCAAAAGAATACAGACTTTTTAAAACAAACTGCTAAGACGATATACAGGTCTCTCCCCTTCGATTCGGTCCCATTCTTAAAATCATATCTAATAAACTGCCTATCTCTGAGATTTTCTTCTGACAGCTAAAGATATTCTGAAAGTAAAAATTGTCAAACAGTGGTTTTTCAGATGATTGTCTCCAGGGCATGCGAAGTATCCAGCAGCATAAGTTGCTACTTAAAAGTTTACTATTCAAAACTTTTTCTGAAGACATCAAAAGATTCGTGGTTTTTTCTTGCGGTCCTGGCCATTATCGAAAGTAAAAGATCATCACAACATGTCTGTGTTCAAAATCCATAATATGTAAACTAATTCTGACAGAGATGCATGCCATCTGGTCTGGATACCAGGTCATTGTAGCTTGCATCTAAATGAAAATGCTGATTTTTCTTTCGCGGCCTCCAACCCTCTTTCTCTTGATAATTTTACCACACGGGAGATTAAGATGCTCAGCAGACACATGTGTAATATTAGAAAGTTTAGTTAAAGATTTTTACGTGCAATACAGCAACATTAAATGTTCATTTAAAATAGTCTGGATGAAATCTTGCTTGCTCGCTCATCTTATGCAGCTAAATGCCTTTATTAAAATTGCTAGCTTCTTTTTTTAACTCGTCATAATAATAATCAAGCTTTTTGTGTTGTCTAGTCGTATTTTTACAAATTTTATCAATTCAAAATCAATAGTTCCTGTACAGTCATAGCTTGGTATCAATGTGTTCATTTTTCAGAATGAACAGAACTGAATAGACTACTTCAACATAAATAGCTCTTAATCGAGAGAGTGCAACATCATCGAATCATCAATATATCAATAACAACCATCACGTGATCCGCATCATCAATTTTCTCTGTTATCTTTATTGCTGTTATCAATCTGATGTTCTAAAGAAGAATTTCGGTTAAAAAGTCATAACTTTATAGGTCTTATCATTTACAGGTACACTCTCCCTTAAGATACCAAAAACAAAAAAAAACTTCCTAATGACGAATCACATTTAAAAATGTCTACTTACATGACTGAGAGCTATTGAGCAGCGCGTGTAATTTTGCACGATCTGTTTCAACATCTATGGCTATATGACGTTTACGTTTCTTGCTCGAATTCGTGGCTACCGTGGTACTAGCGGTGGTTGTGTTAGTAGAAGGAATTGAGCTGTTCGGAATATTTAAACCTGAGACTGAAGTCAATGGCACTCCAGGCAACAGAGCACTTAGAGCGTTAGTGTTACCGCCAGCAACTGCCACGGCAGCAGCCATTGCGGCATTTAAACTATTAGCATCTATTCCTACTAAATTGGTGCTAGGAGCTGCAATAGCTGAGGCTGAGGCAGTTGCCATCGCCGTAGAAGAAGGAAGTTGGCATGGTTTTATTGTAGCCGTATTAGGTTGTGCTGAAGCGCCAACTGCAGGACCAATGCACGAGACCGCTGCAGCCGCCACCTGCTGCACTTGTGAAGCAGGCAGGTGCTTAGTAACACCCTGGTCAGTGGTTATTGTTATCACATCAGGTGTCGTAGACCTTCTCTCCAACGCCACACTCAAATGCGGGATAATTTCATGTAAGCCTATGTTCAGTTCAATGGTTTTGCAGCCAGCTAACGCCGAGTAGCCTTTATCCACGGGCCACGTCCCCGTTTCTACACAAGTGACAATATGATATAAACGACGCTCCAGAGAGAAATCTTTAAACCATCGTATAACGCACATTTCCAGTTTAGGTTTGTCAAGTCTTTGCTTAGCTGAACCTGGTTGTATAACCTCTAAGTCAGGGAAACGGGCTTTCAATTCGGCCGCTTGCTTATTTCGTTCCGCTTCGACGGCTTTTTCTTTTTCTTTTATTACCTTCTCTTCTTCTGGGTCGATCACTAGACTGGAAGCAACTGTGGTAGAAGAGGTTGAGGCGGAAGCCAGGTCTAATGCTTCATCTTTGGGCGAAGTTATATTATCCTCCTCTGGTTTTTTCTGTGCTATAGTCTCATTGACATCATTTTGCCTTTCCTCTGTATTCACTTTATTTTCCACTTTGGTTATTGTTTTGCAACTACTCTGCTGCTCAGCAGATGTTTTTATTTGTACTATTTCATTTCCGTCTTGTCCGCATAGATCTTCTATCGATTTTTCAGTTTCAGAATTTTCTTCAACATGTGTCGTTTCCATTGTAATCTTTTTTCCTTTTAATTGCTTCAAGTCTAGACAAGATTCAAGATCTGTATAAGATTCTATTTTTTCCGATTGTCCTGGTTTAATTTGGTTGGGTTTTCCTTCGTCTTTTGAGACATTTGTATCATGTTCAGAAGGCCTCTTAAGATCTTGCTTTTCAATTTCAACCTTGATTGGATCATCGCCTTCCGAGTGATCGGATTTTTCTTGTTCGTCACTTTTATAAAAATCTTTGTTTGATTCCTGTGTAGGATCTGTCTCCCTGGCCACTTCTTCTAAAGCTAATTCTACCGTAGATTTCTTTTTCAATTCTTTCAGCAGTTGAGATTCTTGAACATCTTCATGAAGTTCGTTTCTGTCTATCAATTCTCTTTTAATTTCCAGAGATTCTTTCTTAATGTCAGTCTTTAGAGTTGTATAGTTCTCTTTTTTGATTAAACTACTTTTGGTTAGGAGTTCATCGTCCAAATCAATAATTTCACCTTTTACCGAAGGCAATGGCACTACGGTATCCCCTAAAGGCAAATGTGTTGCAGGCGATGATTGCGGTGATGTTAGAGCCATGGAATTTTTTTCACTATTTAGCGCTTCCAATTTAATTGAACGCTGCATTTGTAACTGTAATTCGCGAATGAAGCGTTTCTCCGAATCGGCAAAACTAAACGATGAATCATTTAATATAAATGTTTCAGACCTGTAGAGGCCGTGCTTTAGTACAGCGGCTATTAACTCCTTATCATGTTTGCCTGCTTCCCACCAGTCCGGTGTATCATTATTTACCAGGCATAGTTTCAAACGCTCTTCTAATTGTGGATGCTTAATAATTTCCCTAAGTTTTGAGAGTAATTCCAAGCGGTCTAGGATCAACTTAGCATGGTCTTCACTGATATCATCTATGATACCTTCTAGACCCTTTTCATTCTCATTAAGCTTGACTCCTGCCTGACGCTTACATGTGGCTATAAAGACCTTGTAATAATCACTCAGAGTTTCATCACTTTTACGCTCTAAATGGGCCATCTGCTTGAATTTAGTCCAGTCTGGTGCTAGGGTTGTTGCATGAGTACTAGTCGCTAAGATAGAAGGCAAATGCAAATCCACGCCGTATCCAGTAAGTACTCGAAGAAATTCATATTCTTCACGCCGATTCCACTTTTTCGGAATGCATTGCAAGCGCTGTAGTTCCCTTTCTTTAGCTGCCATTTCCAATTTACCTTGACGTTCCATTTTCTGTAAGACGACAAAATGGAAACAACAGAATTATATAGTGCTTATAGAGTGGACAGATATATATGGTTAAAATGAGTTAATTATTGTCTTTTTAAAACTTATGCATAATAATTTAGAAATCCTGTGCATATTCAAATTGATATATTACGATCGTATAATCTGCGGCAAACAAATAGGGTAAATAGAAACTTACCCTCATCGCGTTAGGCCAGAGAACAATTCAGATCTTCGCTAAAATTAGCGAAGCTACCGTATGTGAATAGTATAAATCTAGATCAATCTTCGGAGGGAAGCAAATATCGCGCATATAAAACGCAAGCCAATTTAAAGGCGTAATATTGTGTGGAGTATGTATAAAAAGCAGGGTTCGCATCGATTCGATCAATAGAAAGTAAAAAATTACAAAAACAAAACTAAATAAATAATAAAAGAAAAAATGCCACCGAAACCACAGAATAATAAACGTCGCATAAGTGCACCAAAGTAAGAGTGAGGAGAAAGAGAAAATAAACTAGAAAAAGAAACAACTTCACGCAATAAACAAAAATAGATTATAAATGTATGTCACAGTCACGCGCTACTAAATCATCATACAACACGAAGCATAAAACAAAGTAAGTGAAGTAAGAACTGGAGAATTAATACTATCTATATCATATAATGGACGAAACGAAGATCAATACAAACTAAGTATTGCTCACATATTTGCTTCTAGATGTCCATACGTCATAAATACAATATACAGAAGAATAATGTGATCCCATGCAGGCCCATGCAACCAAATCTTTTTTAAGCTATACTATATTAAAATGCCATAAAAAAGTAATAAAAAATACGAAGAACAGGAAGATATAATATCTTTACAGGGAATCTTTGTACTGACTTCAATGCCAATATGTTATAATTGTGAGATAGTTTGCGAATTGTGAGCTCAATATTTTATTGATTAGGACTTTTAGCTGGCCTTAGAATATATATAGGAAGGAAGTTTTTAATTAATTTCTCATACAGAGTATAAGGTGCTACATGTTAAAAGTAAATTGCGTTGCTCGTCTGAACATTTGGCTCACAGCTTCCTATCCTAATCCTGTTCAACCTCGTGATTTATTTTAAAATTAACGTAAGTCACACTTGTCAAAAATAGGTTGTTGAAAGTGAATTGATATTTCACTGCCCCTTAGCTTAAGAAGTGGAATTCATTTTTTATGAAATGAACAATGAGATCTCGGCAAGTACGACTGCAACTAACCTTTGTGAGCGTCATCAGAAAAGGATGTTCTTTTCAACCTGCAAAGTGAAGTTCGCCTACAAATCATCCTTCCTTTAAACTTGCAGAATTGCTATTCGGATAATAACGGATAAAACAATTTTTTAAAACATTCTAAATGGGTGTTGCTTTTACATTTTCTTTCTTTCGATAAGAACTCCTCATATGAATATTGCTTAAAAATGTGCGCAGTTTTCTAAAGTTGTGTTGTGCATCGCCGTGTATATAAAATCATGTCAAAAAGTATCTAATTATTCCGTGTACTACATAGCGACATATATAAGTTACAAATATAAAATTAATTTTGTAAAAAAATAATTAACTTTTAATATAAAATACCACAAAAGCCATAGAAAAACTTGACGTTTTAAAAAAGCATCTTGAAAAATTTTTAAATAAGTCCCAATTCTCTTTACTATACTACTTTATAATAATAGCAAAACATTTCTTCAAAATGTGACATCCTGGCGTAGTCAGGAACATGTTCTCTTTTTCCACAAGTGAGTATAGAAATTAAAACAAATGTCAAATCAAAACGGCGAATAAGATGAAATAAAAAAAAAATTGATAAATATTTGAACTTATATCTGGGTTGAATGAATAAGAACATTCCTTTTCACACCTATCACCGAAGGACTCATTTAGGATATTAACCGCAACACACAGAAAAAGTATAAAGTACATATATACTTGATCATCTTCAAATTCTGAACCGAACTAAACATGTTCTTATTTCATAAGATTGGTTTCCTAGAATATATTGCGGAAGTTTCTAGAATATTCTATAATAATCTAGAATATTCAGGAATTTCTTCGTATATATCCATAAAATATTTGGATTAAAATTTATTGAAGCAGGTGGCGAACATAAAATGTAGAATTCGTCAATACCAAGCAATCGCCAAAAAATGGAAAACAAATCTTAGTTTCTATCTACCTACTGTTTACTTTTCTTCATACATATACACTTGTACGCGTATTCATTTAAAAACACAGAATTGTATATGCTACTTTTTAAACGTTAGAGATAATATGACGTCATATTAAGGAACCGTTAGCAGAATTTTTGCCCATGCAATAATGAGGAGGCCGCTAATTAATAGCGTTAGCACTTTTACTGATAACAGAGAGATAAAAAGTCCGTAATTATCCCCTAATTTGATTTTTGAATTAAATTTAATTGTCTCTGATGCTATTAGTTGAGAAACTACAAACTGGATAGGAGGATATTGAAAGCGATTTTCGCATTAAGGTTAATTAATATAAAAATGTGTTCTTCGAAAATCTTGATTTGCTGCAAATTTTAGTAATATTGTCACTGTTGTGCGTCGAAGAATTACAAATTTCCGTAAAAGATATAGTCATATAAAATATACACATTGCAATTATTTTAATATTTCATTTTAAATGCAATTTGAAAATAAATTAACTATGAATTATTTCTGTAATTCAAAAATTGAATTAAAAACTTGTTAAATATATCAATTTGGCAGGTAAACTTTGTGAATTTGATAGGAAGTTGAAATCTTGTACAAACATACCTTGATCGATTAAAATTACGAGGTTAAAAAATGAGCATGATCAGTTCACAAACACGCCCACAATGCAAAAAAGCATGAATCAGCCCCGGAAAACACACTTGTATTTACCAATTTGTCTTCTCTGAAGAGGCATAGTTTTGTAAGGATATTTCGTTCCTAATAAATCTAATTAGTAAAATTGCTCACCCATGGTTTAAATGACTTAACTTTCCTGTGTTGACTTAAGCATCTAGAAACTTTCAATTATTAAAGCTTCGATATTGCAAACGTAATTATCATAACGGAACAATCCCATCATAGTAATATGTAGAGTTGTTAACGTGTACTATTCATTTTCCTTATGATACTTATTAATTACTACATATTGTTATATCCTTATTCGATAATCATCATGAATTACTCTCATGTCGATTTGCCTATATAGAAACTGTGTCCTTCGTGGTTTATAAGTTTGATTGCCAAATCTTTGTTGTACAATTTTGGTGTTATAACGATTGGCAGATAGTTACTATGGTGGAAGTAGCTCCTTTAACTTTATTTTTTTTTACAGCTTGTTCTTTTAAGTCATTCATTATTTTCATCACCAACAGATGAGAGGTATATTAATTTCTTATCGAAACGTTTGGAACGCACAAAAGGAAGTATCAGAGACCCCCAAAGTATATATATTCTTCATTAGCATCAAATTTTTAATCTCTGACGCAAGCCCGTCTGTGTAATGTCCTCTTGTAAACATTCCCATCATCTGCCTACCTGCGCAAGTGCGTAGTACCTGTGGTAAACATTCTCCTCCCACAAATTTGCAAAAAAAATTTCCAAAGTCAGGTCTACACGTGTACGCGACAAACACTTTTTTTTGAAAATAAAAAAAATCACCCGCACCTGGTCTTTATTATGGAGCGTGAAAATTTAGTTCTTTGACTTCCTTTGTCTTTTTTACAGTGGTAGATATAAAAGATACGGTCACGATCGAATATAATTTTGTTAGTTGTTTTATTTTCTTTTCATTTATTAATTTATCAAGTAACTATAAAGCCATAGGTCTATTACCTATTTACATAGATACATTTCATACGCAAAAAGAAACTACAACATAAGTGAGTATATAAATCAGCTAAAAAGCCGCAAATATAATCATTTTGCTCCATAAATTCAGTAATCAGCAGTTCCTATTAGCAAAGAAATATAGATTATGAGTTTAACAGTAGGGCCAATTTTCATCTAAGTGTATTCAAGGAATCATTGAAGGATTTCAGACTCAGTGGTAACGCATTCCAATATCTAGCAACACGAACAGAAAAAGATCGTTCGTCTGTTGATTTACAGAAGCGTAACATCAATATGAAAGTTTCTGTTTGATCTAGAGAACTGCAGTCGTTCTAATAAAAGGCTTGAGCATCGAGAATGAATGATTTTTTAGTACAGAAAATTTGAGATAATTGAGAAAAGGCAATTTTAAGAAATGGAAGGGGAGATGTGGCCACTAAGTCCGTTGTTACAAAGCTTGTTATACGCTTAACAATACTTTGGAGCCTATCTAACTTATATCTTGGGCACCCAGAACATACTTCAATCCAATAGTCAGCATGCTTCACGAGAAGCGAATGCGCAATTGTTCGCTTAATCTACGAAGGCAGATACAGATTTAAATTGTACAATTTTCGGAGCGTAAGACAAACTTTAGTAGAGACGTGGGGGCCAAAGTAGATAGAGTTCGCGCTCAAGGATTACCTTAAGACATTGCATTGAAACTACAAGATGAATGGAATACCCAAATATATTTACATGGAGGTTACCTAACCCAGCACGGGCAGGATTGAAAGTGGAGGCTTTAGTCTTATTGGAATTAATGCAAAGCACGTTATCTACCATCTAAGGGTTAGCAATTGGTAAAGACTCGTTAACACTGTTTTCAAACGAACGAAGAGATTGAACAATAAGGGGCCTAAAACAGAACATTGCGGTACACCAGACATAATCTCAGTAAGGACACAGTAATTCACAGAAACAAACTGTTTACGATCCGCAATATACGACGATATAAGCTTATAACCACTTCGAGAGAAGTTGAACTTATCATACAGTTTGCTGATAAGCTTAGTGGATGGGACTCTGTTAAATACCATTGTCAGGTGCAGAGTGACAAGAACACAGCTCATACCGGTATGGATGTTATTCCTCATGAACTTCCTTGACGGAAGTTAAAAGTTTCTAGGTGCAACGTCCAGACTAAAAGCCAAACTGGGCATTGTGTAGGGAATTACTGTTATTCAAGAGTGAATCAAGTTGTCTCTTCATGACGTGCTCTGTAACTTTGGAGAGGTTGAGATGTTAATCGGTCGAAGATTATTATGTGCAAAAGAGTAGTCCTGTTTAGGAATGGGTCTTAATCGAGCTATTTTACGCACCTTGCGAAATTCGGTCATTAGTACCGTATTCACGACCTGTAATAGATAGTTAGACGTATATGGAAACATTAATTTCACAAGTTCGATAGGAGTATCTATATACTCCACCAAATCGAACCGAGATAGATGTTATTTTTCGAACTATAAGGAATGTTCTCATCCACATTCTGAAATGAAAAATCTCTATGTCTAAAATTATTGAAAAACAAGTAAGAAAGTTATACTCGTTAGGGGGCCAATATCGCACTATGCTTTCCGCATTCTTCTCTCAAAGTTGTTTTATTTGATACACATATCGCTGGTAATATTAAAAAAAAATTAATCGCTGTGTTTACCATATTCATTTTAAAATTAACCTATTTTTAGGCAGATAATATATCCTGATTTGAGGAAAGTAAAAAATAGTTTCAACTATTCTGTCTTGTTTGCGTTATGATAAATAAGCATAAAACCTCAAAAAAGTGGAAAAAATATAATTTAATCACTTGTAACTTTGTGATTTTCTCCATTTTTGCACGTGACGAGTAGAGTGTTTCGTAAAGTAAATGTGGGAAATTTCAGCCTTTTAACTTTTATAATTTCTGAGTAACGAGCAAAAATCCACAAATTTTTGTCAAGAAAAACTGAGTTGCGTTCAGTTTATGCTCCACTGCGGGCTCCTGCTCTAACCAATTTGGCCCATTTTAAATACCAATTTGCGTGCAAAAACTTGCAATATTTCTACGAAATTTGAAATCGATGTTTTCATTTTTGCGATCAGACAAACACCAAAAAGGCGGACAGAAATGGCTAAATCAATTCAGAATTTCACGCTGATCAAGAATATATATTCTTTACGGGGTCTCTCAAGGGAGAACATTTTTGGATGATTCTCACGTTAAAGGCTTTACCCGGCTGAAATAAATCACAATTAAAATCTCCAGTTATTAAGATATTGGAGTAAACGGTAAATAGTTCACTACGCATTCCTTCAGAAGCGGAATTATCTTCTCTGGGCAAATAGATGAAACCAACCAGCTATTTAGGGTTCCAGAGAAACAGTTCAACGAAAAGACATTCACAGATCAGATTCAGTGCAGTTCAGACGAGATGTTTAATGCAATTGCATTTGTATAAGTAACTTACGAAGTCTATCGCTTGCCATAGTTTGCATTGTCTTATCCAATAAGTCTAACGCAGAAACGCGTGTTGTTAATACCTTCAATGTATGTGGAAAAGGAGTTTTGTCAAAAATTTCGTGGAAGCAGCCTACATATCAACAATTTTCACATGTGAAATCTGCTTTTCCAAATATGTCGTTGAAATTTTAATGAGACAATCAAAAAATATTTTTGTTTTTTAATTTTTCTTTTCACGGCCAATCCCAACTTGTGAATTTTTTTTTACTGCTTTAAATGTCGCCGTATATAATGATGAAAGAGGACGATTGCAAGTAGAGCTAAATTTTAAATAGTCAGAAAAAACGATTTACCTGTCACGTCTCGGTTTTGTTCATAAAAAATCTAAAGAAAATGTCTTAGTGAATCACCAGACTTGTAGTTTCTTATGTAAAAACTCACATATTAATAAATATGAAATATCTAGTTATACATATCTATATCTAAACCCTTCGTTTTTAAAGATGCGGATATTACTTGGGTTGAGGAACTTGCTAACTTAATTTATGGCTGTTAGAAGAACGTATTTGAGCATACATATGTAAACGAATGAGATATGTAAAACGAAAAAAAAAAAAAATACCTTGTAAGTAAAAAACTTTTTTATATATAAAATATAATGAGACGCATGCAACTGCTTGGAATAAAGGAAACGAAACAGGGTTTTAAATATGTGAAGAAAAAATGGTAAAAATTGAACGTCATCTACGAACACGCGCATAGAAGGTTTAAAGAGTTATCCACGTTTTATTACTAATCCTGTTCTAAATAAATACATTAGGTGCTTGCATGCCTTTACGTCTATTGGTAAAAATAATAAACTAATTTAAAGTGTCAATGTACACAACGGTTAATACGATATTGGGTTATTCAGTAAATACAGACGCTTATCTCTAAAAATTGCTTTTCCGGCATTCACTACTTTTGTGGTTTGCTTTGAAGAAATCTACTGTCAAAATCCATACACGCTTTTAGAACCTTAAGGCGATGCTCCTCCGCCGATTTGGTTTCAATGGTTTAAAAGTGATGATTCTGATTCCAATGACAATTCTCGTCCTCGAAGACCAAAAAGGATCGAAGACAACGAATTGCAAGACCTATCAGACTAAAGCCCAACCCACTTTTTCAAAGAACTTTCGGACAACTTAACAGTTGATGAATCAACTATTTGTAGACATTTACATGCGAAGGGAAAGGAGGGAAAATGGCTACCATACACATTGACTAAAAAGACCATTTCGAACCGTTTCCAGTTAAAAAAAAAGCGTTTTTATAGCATATTGTGGCTGGCGGTGAAAGGTGGAACTGCTACGACAATTTTAAGCGCAAAAAGTCATGGGTTAGCCCAAGGAGAACCATCCGACGACCAATATTTAAGGCAATAAAGTTTTGCTGTGGGGTTAGAAAGGTGTATCGTATTACGAACTGTTACAATCCAACGAAACTGTTACTGCAGATGTATACCCAATGCATTTGATCAAATTGAGCGATGTGTTGTGGCAAAAAAGACCAGCATTAGCGATTAACACGCGCAAGGTGATCCTCTTGCATAACAAAACTCAGCCACACGTTGCAAGAGTTGCTAACGATACACAATTGCAACTCGAATGAGAAATTCTGCCGCACATAGCGTAACTCACCATACGTAGCGCCCTCTGATGATGTAATGCTTACATAAACAGCTTCAGTGGAAGAGCGGACGGCCCACCTTTGAACTCAAATTTAAAAGTGCAAGAAAGAAATTATATTGGACGTTAATATTCTAGAACGTAATTTCCACAAACGGACAGCGAAGTAGATAGTTCCACTGGCGACTCTGGTTAATATGTAAATGTAAGTAAAAGCATTGGCAAAAAGTCAGTTAACAGTTAACATTATTCGTAGCTATAATGAGTGCTTAGTCGGCAAAGGCATAGCGCTTTTCGACGCACTGGTTCCCTTACCTCGTCTTCGGGACCAAATTTCGTAAAGTTAATTTTGTTTTAGTTAAATATAAACCCAGAAACCGTCCAAAAAATGAACTTACACGATCCAAACTTAATACTGCACATTAAGACGTCAAATCATTATTTTTGACAAAATTTCATCTCAAAATACTAACAAGTAAAAACGTTGCAGGCAAAACCTCATACCATTCTGCCCTTCTATTCATGTTGAAATACCAGAAAGTTTGGCTTATGTTCATCATCTTGTTATTATTTACCTATTTTTGTCATAAAGTACATACCCAAAACTAGATCAGAAAATTTGTTTCTCGGAAAAACGCTTACACGATGTGCAAAGAACATACCTACGTGGTCCTCGGTTAATTTTTATATCAAACTTATATGGGGTTGCTTGCAAAAGACAGTTTTATTTATTCAGTTCAGTACTATCCACAACGATCTTTGTTCTATCAGAAAAATAGCATCCTGTTAATCCATTCTCAATAGCCTGCTACCTAAAAATTTGTGGCCTGTAGATTAAACGGAAAATCACAGAAACGCTTATCGAACGAACAAACAGGCCTATATCAATTCAGAAAATAATTCTGGTGATGACGATAATGATTCGGGATAGCAAAGGATGGATTCACCTTAGGGCCTTCGTGGTATTGCATAAATCCATGTAAACCTAATATACAATTATAATAGAAAAAAAAGCGACAAATTAATAACTTAACACTTTATTTTTCTTTCTGTATCACAGATCCTTTTATGTTTTTAGATTTTGGACTTTTTTCAGACAATTGTGCTATTCGTCGTTCGTCAGTCATCCTAATTAATGATCGCATAGGCTAGAGTTTACAGGAAAGAAAAAAAAACGATGTTTTCATCAAGTCTAACTACTTGTTCTTGAATTATCAAACAAAAACTGCAGATGTATTTACATCATATGGGACAAGTTTGTTTGTATGCGAATGTTAAGAAAAGTAAAACGAAAAATTCCAACAACATTAGGTTTAGGTAATGGCTATTCAAAAATTCCCTCCAAGAAAAATGTATACTATCATTTTCTGCTTGTGTGAATTCTCCAGACAAACACCTCATTCTGGTTAATATATCAATGTGAATCATATCGTAAATTTAAGACAATTCCTACTTCAAAATTTATTTGTAATAGCTCCTTAACAGACGGATTTACAATTTGAATGTATAAGAATGAATTAATCTTCACTATGGTTTGTTTAGGGTGGCTGGAATACATTTAGTTCTTTATGCTATTACATGATATAAAGACAGTTTGACAAACACAAGCGACAAAATGTGGAATATATGAACGATATAGCTTACAAATACTTTTGCATACGCATATAGAGGAAGATTGGGAGACAGCAAGAAGCCAAAGAACAATAAAAAGAAGAAAATAAAATTTTGCAGATGAATTTTTAAGTTTGTTATAAGAAAGAAAATGGAGAAAGGTATTGGTGTTTTAAATGAATGTATTTCAAAAATAGTTGTTTACATTAGAGAGTATTAAAAGTATGAGAGAGGAGAGAGAGAGAGAGCGTGCAATAGAGAGAAAGCCGTTTACAAATAGAAAGAGAATCTTTGAATCCGAGCATAATTAATCATTAAGGTCTTTACTAAATGAGATTCTGAAAATGAGAAAAAGCAAACACAACAAAAACAAATTGAACTACTGAGATAAATATACGAAGAGAAGGGCAAGACTTTAAAAAAGAACTATATGAATAACACGATTGATTATTACCAACTCGTCTCGATTAGTAAAATATAAGCAACAACAATCACAAAGGTAATGGCAAAGCCAAAATAAAAACGTTATAATTAAAATTGTGAGATATAAAAATACGAAGAATGAATGAATGGATTCGTTTAGTTGTCATCTTGAATTTTATGTAATTTGTGGTAGTTACAGTTTAGCTCAACAACGGCACTACAAAATGGTGGTCACCTTAATTTTTTTTACATACATAAGATAACGAAGAATGGACGTTATTTCCACTTTTACCGTACATACGCTATTTTGGATAAATATCTCGCATCTTATAGGATACATAGATTTTACCTCAAAGTAAATATTGCCATTGATTTGTGGTGTTGGCGAGGGTGATGGTGGCGTTGGAGATGACGGCGGTGGCGTTGCAGACGCTAAAGTTCTAATTGTGTGTGTTGACGATGCAGATGATAATGATGACACAGACGAGGACGACGAAGATGATTTATTTAAATGCTCACAAAAAGCAGTAAAACTGCTAAAATCCATAGGCTTAATTACTTCCATGATAAGTGATACATCGACTTTATATAAATTATGTGTTGTTTGTGTAACACCATCGGCATTAATTGATTATTAATTAATTGATTTGCGCACTATTATAAACGTACATTTCTGTCAAGGTAAAAACTGCGTTGTATTCAATTGTAATTTGAATTTATAATTAATTTGTTTCTTTTCTTTATTCTTTGCGGATTCGATTTTTCTTTTAAACGCACACATAAACGCACATGTATGTATACACATATATAACAATTTCAATTAATAATGAACGCTCTCAAAACTAAAAAATGCACGGACGCAGCCACACTTTCGTATATAATAATTATTTATCATATTCAAAATTCTGCTATGGAGGTATGCGCGCAGCAGTGTTGTCCACCCTCCAAGTGCTGACGTTGTTACGACTCCGGCTGCAAACGATACGATTCTACCTTATGTGAACCCTAAATACCCGCTTGTAATAAATACCCTAATGCCAATGCTTTTCCATTCGTTTAGTTACTTCGCTTTTGTACGTGAACAAACATATACACGCTCTACAATTCTTGTGCTCTTTTTTTTATTGAGAGCACACTGGTTCTACTGCTTTTTCATTATTATCGTATTTTATTTGTTTTCGTTAAAGTGATTCTTCTTCTTCCCTATCACCATCATCACTTCGATGTCTTCAATATAACTTTTGGATCTAGTGTGCGTTAATTTGCTTCAATATCAACGCTTTACTTCTTTTAGGTTTGAATTTTTTTGTTTTAAATGAATTGAATTTTTCACAACTTTACAGCGAGACGCTCAAACAAATAATGAGCACAACGCGCTAAATACAAGAGAGATAAACGTGTGCATAACTACGTGTGGTGTGCTCTGCTGCGGCTGTTACTACTAAGACTTGAGGTTGTTGTTGCTATTATTATTATTATTATTATTATACAGCTAGAGGAGTACATACAACAAATACATAAGTGTGTACATCATTCTTATGCTGTGTGGTAGCTAGAATATTGCACACATGTACACTCACGATAAAGAAAAGCGTATACGAACTGTATTTTGTTTGCACGATTATAAAATTATTCAAAAAGAAAATATTCTTTTATGCTGCTATTGTTGTAGTTATTTCAATTATTATATATTATTATTACAGCACCATGTAGGCAAAAAATAAAAGACGAAAAGTTTATGAATGCAGCTACAAAAACAATAAAATATATTAAATTTTAGTGGCAATTGAAAACTATTGAGCATAGATGGGAGTATTAAGTATTTGGAATGTAAATGCAAACATCAATATAGCAACGTAATGCATGTTCATTGTCAGTGTTTATGCATATTTTTTAGAAATCTGCACACACGTGCATATAATTAAAAATATACGCGTACGTTTAGATGACTACAACTGGGTACATATATTTTATTCTGATGGTAATGCAGAAAAGGAAAACAGGATAAATACTTTTATATCTAGTCGGCCATAAAAGTCTTAAAGCACCCTCCAAATTTAGCGTGAGCGCGAATAATAATCGATCTTTTTGAGGAGTGCATTACAAACATATATATTTATACTATATTATTACTCTATAGTGATCAAATAATCGAAATTATAAACAGAAGAATAAATGGTTTTAACCAATTTCTTCTGTTTCTTTGGGCAAAGTGAGAATTTTTTGCATTATAAAATTGCTTAGTTGTGTTGAAATCTAGGTTGCGTTAAATAAATGTAAATGAATTTGTAAAACATGTGAAAAAGTTATGTTCGCGTCAAGGTAGGTCTTACCTTTGGCAGGTGCTTTTACCTGCTTTTACTTTATAAAAATTGCTACAAATTTCTGACATATCGGTTGGTCAATAAATATTATTTGTGCGGCGAATATTTAGTTGATTCTTGGAAGTACTTATTTTATGTTTTCGTGGACGTTGCTTAGCTAATCAGACCACTAACTACAGTTTGTGTATAGCTACAGAGTTTACTTATATAAGCAAAATAAGCTCAAATAGTGCGCATCGTCCATTCAAAGTATGGTTAGAAAAAATATAGACATGAACAAGCGTCGCATCCCTTCTACCTAGAGTTTTGCAAGACCAATTTTTTTAAATCCTTCCGATAATGTGTACATAGTTCAATAAACATCTGCAAATAAAATTCAAAAACAATAAATGTTGCCCAGGGTCTGTACTTTTAAAACTTATTTTAAAACTTTGTGACATTCTTCGATACTCCCATTACTATTGTACTTATGTATTCGTAAGCTTCAATAAATTTCTAAACAAAACAAAGTCGGAAGAAATTTAAGAAGTTAATTATATATTTATTAAATTGTTACATAGTTATTTAATTTTTTGCAATGTTTTGGGAAGAACATGTACAAAAAAAAATCAAAGTCATTTTGTAATACAAAGTACTTTCCAGGCAAGAAAAAAACTTGTACGATGATGTCTTAGATTAACATTGTGTACAGAATCTTCTTTAGTACTCAACAAACAAGGATGCAAGTACGTTCATTTTATCAAAACATTTTCAATATCTAGACGGAATGTTCATAGACCAGGTAAAGTGTATGTATCGTTCATCGGTATCAAATCATGTTTGGGGAAGATGAACCAAAGCGGTAAGAGGTCTTTTTTGAAAAGTGAAAGGTGTTCATTACCCATAGACAACACCAATAAGTTTATTTACGTTACTTTAAAATAAAGGTGCTAAGTATAGAAAATTCGGCCACAGCCGAATATAACTTTTTCCTCCTTGTTTCTCTCAGGTTGCATTGTGAAAGCACAATACTAGTAAGAAAATTAGCTGTACTCGAACCTTTTATACCCACCATCTATATCCTAAAACAACTAAATAAAAAACGAAAAGTAAATTTCCATACTCGATAATAGTGCGTGGACAGTGTACGCTCAGTGCAGGTGCGTCGAATCTCCTGACGTAATTGGCCGATTTTCAATAGCTACATACGCGAAAGAATTTTCAATACCTTGCCAATTTAAAACCTACAGTTTTGCCGTCAAGAGACTGTTTACCACGCATATTTCACAGATGGCGCTTAAATCAATTAGCAATTTGATGCTAATCAAGAATACATATACTTTATGAGATATTGAAAACTTCCTTCTGAATGTTGTAAAGAAGTTGAGAAAATGAATATAACCCCATACTTCTGTGACGCGTATAAAAACATAGTCAGTTTTCATCATAAGGAGACATTTTATTGAGGTGCGTGAATTTTGTCGCTTCGTTTATAGCATCCAGAAACGCAGCTTAGCGATACAACGTATTCTATCTATACGATCTGGTTGCTCTTCATATGTGAGTACTCTGCTTTTTTGCATGCGTGTTGAAAATATATATACAGCCGTCCAATAAAGTCTACATACAATACGAAAAATTAAGGTTTCTCTTATTGAAAACTGCATTTATGGACCGAGGGTCAAAAAATATACTACTTAAAAAGCAAAAACTTATAATATATATCGATTCAAGCTTATTTGTGACTTAAGATGGAGTTATAAACAAAAAATATACTTCGATCTCAAAAATACCACAAAAAACTGTACATACAGCGAACTGTACTGTACATCACTAGAAGTGTCGAAAAACAAAATCTTTAGTTAACGGTGTATGGTTTTTGTACTTGTTTTTGTACATTTAAATAGTAATTTATCAGTTACAATTGAGTTTCTTTATTTCTTTTATTTACAATGTTAAAAAATATGCAAAAAGGCAGAGTAATTTCAAAAGAAATTTGAGAAGCGATTATAATGTTAATAAGTGAGTGACAGTCGTACGGCAGAAATAGCAAAAACTATTGGAATTAGTCGTGCTACTGTCCCAACTATTATAACAAATTTCAAATGCTACAGAAAATAAGCACCGATCAGACTGACCAAACAACCTTAGTGCGTCCAAAACAAAATATTATCAGACTTGTAACAAATGATCCCAAAACTAGTGCTTTTAATATTTTTTTTTGTTTTTTAAGAAATATATTTTTGATCCTCAAATCATAAATGCATTAAGAGGTATCTAATTTTTCGCACTGTAGGCTTCATTGGGCTGCTTTGTGACTTTTTACACGTATACACACAAACGGGCCTTTTACCTTAGGTAAGTGCGCACATACATCATATTGTATGCTTTTAATATGAAGTCCCCCAAAAACGACTATGCACGCTCACGCTTGATGCCAATATGCAGAAATAGTATATGATTTACATGAAGAGGTACAATGCTAATTACATAATATTAAATTGTATAAATAGTATTTAAGATGGAGCCTGAACCCATGGCTATTGTTAGTCTAGAATATATATTTAATCCCTGCAACTTTTAGAGCGTTCTGCAACGAAAAATTTTTAAGACTCTTTCGCCACTACCATCCTTTCCTTCCAAGACCTGAAAAATGGACCATAAGAAGAATAGAGTAAGACCTCCGTTTCCTACACAAGAAAAATTACATAAAATATGTCAAATCGTTTAAATGACGTTATTAAGCAAAAATGACAATCCTCCAAACATTAATTTTTAATAATATGCTGTTCTTTTTCTTCGCATCCTTCCTTATATGAAAAAGACTCAATATTAATGACGCTATGTTTTTGAAGTTGTTGAAGTTATTTAATTTTTTTGTCAGCTGGAATATTTTTTTTTTTTTTTTAAATTTTAATAAGTCCCTCCTAGTAGTACAAAATAATAAAAAAAAAATTTATGTTTGAACAATGAACTAAATTTACAAGGGTTTACTCTTCGCCGAGCAAGAAAGCCCAACATTAATGAAACTCGCCGTATATCTGCTGAGTAATTGTACAATTTCCACAAAATGAAGTCAAGTCAAATCAGTGGATTAATGGATTACTTCTCATTGCTAAAGGCGGTTTATTTTTTGCTCTTTCTATGACCCGAATTGAAGGAACGAGATAATAATGTGAAACATATATTGGAAAGGTTTTCAATTCACGATGATATATGGGCGTTAAACAAATTAACTCAATTTTTGGATTATAGTTTCTTTTTGTCTTATATTTAACAAGTCGGAAATTTATATTCCGCTGCGTCTGAATTTTTTATTACCACTACATTTCTTTAAAACAATTCGAAAGCATTGGATGAGCATCGTCCTTTTTTCTAATTTTTGTCAGGCAGTGTCAGAACGGTTATAATTTTTTGACTATTGAAAACGGAGGTGTCCTCAATTTACGTGGTACTGTAAGCGTATTCTTCAACCGATTTAGCCCAATTTATAGCCGATATCCTCAGGATCAGAAAAATGTTTAGAGCAAACAATATAACGACAAACTTGCTTAAATCGATTTAGAATCTGATGTTAATCAAGGGTAAATACGCATATACAGTTTATAGTGTATCTGAAGACCTCATCTGGGTGCTGTACACGTTTTGACAAAATGAACATACGTCCATCATTCGATGGTATAAAAAGTGAATAAAGTTTTTTTTATGGTATTTCTGCAAACCCCATCTTTTTTGCTTGCTGCTCCATGTGTGCGCAATCAAAATACACTATATATAATACGATCTTAGTTTTATCAAAAAATGACCAAAAAATATTTATTATCAATACATTTGGTCTATGTCCTAATAGTTATGGTCATTGTAAAAATGATTTTTTTTGATAGCTTTTCGAAGACGTTTTCTTTTCGCTTTTTTAAATGTATGTAACATATGTAATGAAATTGCACAACACTTTAAATTTTGAATAGAATAAAATAGGAAATGCATGAAAATGGCATTGAATTCCTTTATGTGTCAATGTATAATTAGAATTTCTTTTTTAATGATTTTAATCGTAAGATTCCTGTTATCACTGCTTTCCATACTTCTTCAGCGGTAAGTTCTCACAACTGCATTTTTCTTGCTTCTTTTACCTATATGTCTACACACACGTCGATTTTATGTTAAACTAGAAGGAACCTATTGCAATATATATGTATTTGTGCATGCATACACATGAAACATGGTAAATGCACTCTATAACTTTCTCTTCTTCACTATGCTTCCCTAGTTTGCAAGTTGATTGATTCATTTTTAATAGCTAGATTTCATCGATTTCTCCGATTTAAGCGCGCGTAGATACCCATATACACATTAATTATATCGATTGATTTAAGGAATTTATTTACCTTAAAAGAAAAATTTTTAAAATTGATGATATGAAAACTATGATAATATAAAGAGCACTAGTGTGCTTTCAAACATCGAATGTTTACATAAAAATCTGAAAAAAATTCTTCCTATTGTGGTGAATAACTCAAATCACCGATGTTTTCAAAGTTGAAGAATGCATTTTTACATCTTTCAACATGTGTCTATTGATATGAATATTTTTTCTGTTGCGATTGAGAGACACACTGCAGTTGTTGAAAAGTCCGCAAATCAGAATAAACAATATTAAAACAAGTAGATATGACAATTTTTTACATACTATAATCCATTTCAATCTGGAAACACCCAAAAACCGTGTTATAGAAAAAGTTTCCACCTTTGAAAAAACATCGATACCACGTCATGTGGTTCCACCAGTGCTTCTGAGAGCTATTAAGAGTTATTATCGCCTTATAGGTCGTTGCACACACAAATATAGCGTTCGAAACAGATGCAGATACCCTGATTATTAAAAACTTAATGCTAATATTACAATCATCTAAGTTTAGTTTCCGTCAAAAATAGACATCTGAATACACCGTGACAATACTCAAAAAATAAGCGACTTTATCATCAAACCGTCATTCTATGTGATGATTTTGAAGCTCGAAATTCCATCTTTGATGACTCGCACAACACAAGCCCTAGTTAATACCCTTATGTCTCAAATGTCAACTCTCACAATATCGGTAAATATACCGATATAAATATGCCAGCCAAGATTAACAGAATTGTAATGTTTTAGACATACACTTACTAACTGTCATAATTTAACTTTTTGGGGAGATACTATAAAGGTATATCTAGGCAACAGCCACCGTTCTCAGTTTACTTTTGAATCAAGAGACATAACATGTTAGACCCACTGTATCTTAACCTCAAGAAAGATGTTGTTCGCAATTTGTCCGAAATTTCGCTCGACGGTAATTTTGAATCTACTTAAATTACTCTGGCAAAAAAGTTAAAATCAGTCCAAAATTAACACATATGTGGCAATCTCCTGTTAACCAAAATCGTGGTGGCACTCTAATCAAAAACTATTTCCCGAAAACTTCAACACTTCAAAAAATTGAAGTGTTATGCTAATCCAGGGAGCTACAATTATTTTATTGAAGCCAAGAAACAGTTCTACAACGCTGTCAAGAGAGACAAATTTGTACAGGGAAATGAAATTTGTAAGTCCGGTAACTCCGCGGCCTTTTGGCAGTTTATTGATGGACATGATCAAATTCCGCACAATGGAACTCCCTGGAATTATGAAAATATGTCTATAAACAAATTTTCTTTTAATGAACTTTCAATATAAAATATGGCATGATTAAAGCTCTGTCCCTACAAAACACATACATACTTGAAAAGTAGAGGATGATCAAAATAGTTTTCACTCCGAAAAGAGGAACAAACTCCGGCAAAAGAGAAAATTATCATCCCTTTTCGCTTATCTCAACTTTCTTCACAATAATCAACTCTTTTCTCGGAAAAAGATTATGCATCAATCACATCTTCCAAATCGCTCCTTTGCCCACCCAAAATATGAATCTACAAGGATGTGGTTAAATGAACTGTCACTCTTTGTTTCTAGTGAAAAAAAGTTCGGCAAAATGTAGTCATGTTATCTTTATACATTAGCAACGCGTGCAACTGCGTTGATATTCTCAAACCAGGTCAAATTCTTTGTAGCTTGACCACCCCGCTACATGTGGCCTTTAATCCAAATAAAACTCGAACAATCTATTTTGCCAATGGTACGAACAAGCAAATTAATATGGACACCTGTGGTCTTTATTACACTCAACATTTACTTTTTGCACTAATAATAAAGCGAGGAATACTATTGGCACTAACGCAGGTAAATTTAAAATTTTTTGGATACCGATTCAAATTGGTCCCATGGAAAATGAGCGAGCAGGCCTAGCGACCAAATCCTCAGCTGCGGCACCTTTAATTATGGATCGTACAATGAAAAAATCTGATATTTAACAATATATTACAAAATAATTAAGATTGACAAAAAAAATGGACAGTATTACAGTCCGCACTGCTCGCATGCTATACCTATTAAGATTAAAACATTTGCAGGATCCGTCTTGATCATATTATTGCAACACACCAATCGATCCTTAAGAAATTTACTCCTCCAGTTTACAATTGCGGACAAAATCTTACGATCGCACATATAATTTATGAATGCCAAAAGCTTTCGAATATTCGAAAACTCGGTTTCGGAGCGTGTAACCCTATTGACATCTTGAAGGTATCCGGAGAACGTAATATCAATAAAATATTTAACATTATTAAAGTAACTAGACTAACCATTTAATCTATCTATTAAAAAAAGAAGAGCCGATATTATTGGTTGCTAGAGTGTCTCCTACTTTTTAGTGAATAATGGATGAGTTAGTTGTCTGTCAAGCCCAATATCGTCTTCTCCACCTTATTGCTTTTATAAAGGACATTTTAAAAACAGAAATTTATTCTGGAAACTGCGAATGTGTACACTGATGGCTTAGTATAACCTTATTTTTTCAAGATGCTGTCAATTAAATTTTTTTTAAGAATAAATTGAATGCATACACCTACTGCTATTTTATTCTAGTTTGCTTTACTACAAAATATTGGTAACAAGATTTTCGTGGAGAAAAATACTTTCACGAAGACCTCAAGTTCTTTTAAACGTATACAGCACATTCAAAATTTACTCAACAATAATATAAACAGTAATAAGTATATCTTTTGCTGTTTTTGCTCCTGAGAAGAACAAACAGCGCACAGCCGGAGACGGATTCTGATATTGAGTAATAATAAAACAAAAAACTTTTACAATTTTATCAGCAGTAATTCTTTTGCTTCTCTTTTTTTGGAGGGTTGAAAGCGCTGTGCACCGACAAGTAGATACGAAATTTTATTCATATTACGTGCCTAACAAAACTTTGTTTACTTAGTATTGCGAGAGAACGATGTGATATGCATATTATATCTGTTCACACACATATGCGTTTTTATAGCAATATTCATTGGACCAACCAAACTGTACGAATATTTGTTTTAGGTGTCAACGAACGATTTAGCATAACATGAAAAGGCGTTTTTTCACTTTTCGGAGTCTTAATAATATGCACTGTGGAAATAATAGACCTTCTATAAAAAATATTTTGTTAGCGGCAGACGTTGGCGGTGAGGTAATGCCTTTTTGTACGGAAAAGGAGTAACTCACACACATATACAGAAAATTCCTTGGAGGATTAACAATTTTTGTCTCATTTGTTTGTATCTACCGTATCTGAATTACACAAAAATATTGATTTTATACAATTATAGGGTTAAAATCTTATACATTTGTAAATATGTATGTAATTTGAAGTATATGCAAATCTATCCACTCTTTCGTTATGGAAAATGGAAAAATGGATGAGCAAAAAAAGGAAATTATTTAAAGCTGTAGAAAGAAGGCAATAGTTATTGAAATTTGTCGCGAGGATAATGTAATAGGGGGACCCATAACTAATCAATTATTTTCGCAATGTGCCATTTCCCATTAGTCCTGCGGCAACCGGACAAGTGTAAGTATACTTTTTTTTGGTGTTATTCTTCAACCAGTTTGTTAGTAATTTATTCCCAACAATGTAAATTTTTTTTGTAGCGCTGTAATAAAATGGCGGACTTTGGACCTTTTGAGAGCCATATTCGTAATTGTGTACTTTTCAACGTTGGTTCAGAAGATTTGCATGTGAATATGACCTGTCAAATAAGCATCGAACTGGACGCCCAGGCCAATTCAACAACGACGCCTTAAAATCTCTAGTGGCGTGCGATCCAAGGTTAACTATACAGGAACTACCAAGAAGCCTTGGGTCTACCTGGTCCACCGTACAAAGGCATCTAAAAAAAATTGGCAAGGTACATACACAAGGTAAATGGATTCCACACCTTTTGTCTGAGGCCAATAAAGATCTTCGGCGAACAATTTGTAATTCCATGCTCACCAGACTAAGCAGAGATCCATTTTTGTCTAGGATCGTAACTGGAGATGAAAAATGGTTCCTTTATGATAACATAAAACGATCGAAACAATGGTTGTCTGCAAACGGGAGACCTCTTCCAACCCCTAAACCAACCCTGTCCCTAAAGAAGGTGTTATTGTGTATTTGATGGGATTGTTCTGGTGTAGTGCATTACGAATTATTGAAACCTGGGGAGACAGTTACTGCTGACCTGTATTGTCAACAATTACAACGGTTACAGTCCGCACTCATGGAAAAAAGACCAGCTTTAGTGAATGGAAAACGTGTGATACTCCAACACGATAATGCTCGTCCTCATGCAGCGAAGATTACTCAAGAGAAAATGAAGCAGTTAGGCTACCGCACCCTCCACACTCTCCAAACCAAGCACCGTCCGACTATCAGGTCGTTCAGGTCACTGGAGCATTCGTTACAAAATAAAAATTTTAATTTCTTATCCTATGTCCTTGAGTTATATTTTAAGTCACGCCCATCCTACTTTTTCAAGAGGGGGGTGATTACATAAACGATTAAAAATTAAAAATGTTATTTCAAAAAAACATTTTGTCTATGAATGCAAAATAATTGATTAGTTATGGGTCCCCTTAATATTTGAGTGTTCGAATGAGTAGCAATGAGGATGATGATTGTGTCTTGATAATATCATTTTATAGAGATACAAAGAAAATTGGTCGATCTTTACATTGTTCATACTAACCAAATACATGGCCAGCTTGTTGATGTCCAAATTAGCCAATTGACTGACGTCGGTGGTATTCAGGATGCTCAACATCAGGCTTATGTCCGCGGCAGTAGGCATTGGAGCTGTAGCTACAGCAGCAGCTGCTGCTGCGGCAGCTTGTTGTTGTTGCATATTTTGTTGTTGCTGCTGTTGATGTTGCTGCTGCTGTTGCTGTGTACTTTGATGTTGTATTTGGTGTTGTAACGAAACGTTGTGGCCAATGGTTTGAGGGACAGCAGCGGCAGCAGCAGCAGCTGCTGCTGATGTACTCGGGCCGGTAGCTAAAGGACCGACATTGTTATTGTGCTGTATTAGTGATTGCAAACTACGGCTCCCGGGATCGGAGCTGCTACTCGCAGCAGCAGCGGCGTTTTGCATTTGCATTTGCATCGACTGCAAAGTCGGTGTAGTAGGCACCGAAAGTGGGGGTGTCGTACTGACCAAAGCCTGTAGCTGAGTACGTTGAAAAATAAATATAAAATGTATGCCACAAAAGTTTATATTGCATTCTATATGTACGTAAACAAACATTTTTTATGGAGTATTTATACATAATAAACCATTGAAAAGCGTCAAATTTTGAGATGTTGTGTATTTTATTTAATGAAAATTTGTTATATTCAACTTTGTGCAATAGTAAAGTAGTTTCTTTGATATAATTTCAAAATGGAAATGAATACAAATTTCGTAGCTGGTTGTGTTTTAATAACCTAAACGTGAGCGAAGTATTGAATATTGTGTGCAACGCTACGATATGCATTTATTTTATTTTATGAGAATAACCTCTCCTGACCCGTTTACGGAAATTCACTTTCGCCTTGTTCTTAAATCCTTCGAAGTTAACGTGAATGTCTGTACATTACTAGTAAATGATAATTGGTCTTTAAAATTGTGAGGGACGCAATAGGTTAACATAATTTCGACTTACTTTATGTTAAAGTAAGCAACCCACATTGTTGAAATTAAGGCGCATCAGTACAAACAACGTTTAATTTACATCTATCTAACGGAGAGATTAGTGACTAATTTGAATTCTACATTTACGTATTAATTGTACAGCTATATCGAAGTTCAATGTCCCCTCAATAGGAATAAATAATAGAGCTAATAATAATATTACATATTTCATTACAGCTCACGTTGTGTTTAAAAAAACTTTGTATATCCACTGCAATTTTTGTTACATAAGATCTATTAAATGTTCCTAAGACGCGGAAATTCGCAACTGCGTGTTATTTTGTTCTGAATTAATGTCGCTAGTAATGTATTCTCGTTATAAGCCATTTTAAAAGGTAGATGTCGCTGAATCCCTTTAGACATCTTAGAAAAGCAAAACACAAATAAATGTATGAACTAAAAAAGTATTATTTAAATGCCGTAGAGAAGTACATTCCATGTTTCTTTTGCGAAATAAACCATATTCTACGCGGACAACCAGTGATGCCCCGTACAGCGTAGGCCCGCAGGCGGTAAAGTTCTACAAATCTTCTCAAAGTTGAAGCTGCGCTGTTGCAGTGAATGAATTTCGTTCATTCCTCATTTCTTATTTCATTTCTTTATCCTGAGTTGATATACATGAAAAATTAAAATTCGACATTTCCGTGAAATTTCAAATATATACATTTACCTCGAAAAGCAGATTCATTTCAAATATATCTGCATTATAATATATGTTTTAAATCGCGATTATAATCACAAAATTTTTTCTTGTTCGAGAACAGCAGACTCACTTTGTCTTTACATTTCGCCATTTCTCTCGAGATATTGTAGGCCCACAATTACCAAACAGCCAGCATTCTTTTTTGTGGAAATTTTGTCTTCAAAATTATAAATTTCCAGTTTAGAACTGGCATTGAAAAATTCGGCGCAAGCCGAAAATCTTTCTTATTTAAATTACAATATAATTAATAATATTCCAAAATTGCTACAGAAAAATTCTACTTTACTACTCATTCAAAGAAATTTATAACAAATTTTACTCTTAGGATAATTGATAATTTGTTATTGTTCATATTGCCAATGCTAATAGCCAAAATTACGTACAACGAAAAATATAATATATATAAAAAAACCCAATTTGCACATTTTAAAAGAAAAAGGAAAAAGAATTTGTGCTCTTCATATTCATAAACTTGAAAATACCTTACCAATGTAAATGGATAAAAGGTACTAAATGTGCAAAAAGATTTTTTTCGAAAAAACTTTAGCTTACCTTAGCTTTTTGCTGTTGTTTAAGTTCTTCTTTTTTATAGTTGCGTTGATAGGCGGTAATGACCCGCCTAAGACGCGTGTTTAAATCTTGCATTGAAGGCCAAGAAGTTGAAGCATCTTCTGGAGGTATTTGAGTGGGCGGATATGACCCGGCCCCACTCTCCTCTTCGTCCAAGCCTAAACAGGAGTTTGGATTAGCAGTTTCGTTTTGCGTTTGCTCATTTGAGGAAGAAGTTGAAGATGATGAAGTGATGGTATTGGTGGTGGTAGTAGTAGAAGATGTGGATGTATTGGTAACAATAGTAGTAGTATTGGTGATGGTTGAGGTGATGGTGGTGGTTGTGCATGTATTATTGGCGTTAGAGCCTGAATTTGAAGCTTCCTTAACGGTAGCAATATCAGCCATGAAGCCAGCCTTCGGTGAAGCAACAGTTGTTAAAGTTCTTGTAGTTTCTATTTCTAATAAAGTGGTCTCGACGGAATTGGCTTCTGTAGCAGCTGCTGTACTGCTATCGCTAGCACTGTCTATTGCATTGCTCATAATAACAGCACCAACTACAGCTACTTTATCCAATTCCGTTTTTGTGATATCATCACTTTCAGTTTTCGTAATGTTTTCATCATCTTTCTCACTACCGTTAATGTCTCTTTTGTATTGATCTTCAGCCATAACAACAGTCACCTTATCGTCGGCTTTGTCTTCACTGGCCACAATTGCTTCGTCAGTGGTCGCCGATTTCGCCAATTTTTTATTCTTACCCGAAGAGCTGGGCCGTTCGGGATCAAGAGAATCTTTGTTATCGCCTGTAGTAAGTTTGGTGGAATCGGAGTCTTTGGTAGCCGTTCCATCGTCATCGACTTCATCACCATCTTCAAGTTTTGAATTGGCATCGTCTTCGTTACTAAAAATTAGTTTAGAAAATAAAGAAGATAAATATGTACACGCTAGTAAATTTGAATGACTTCATTTTGCATTTCATTTCTCATTTCTTTTTAAGAAACGAATTTACAATGTTTAAATAAAATATATATAAGAAGTATTACGAAAAATGTCACATAGGGCGTAAAGAAAACTACGTCTAACACTTGTTATATAATTTAAAAGACCCGGCATACTTCACAGTCTTTATAAAATCACTAATTTTAGACGTTTTCCGGGATCACAATCAAACAATGACATTCTTTTGATAGTTGCATGGCGGTTAACATTTAAATTTTCGTACACTTACATCGGCAAATTGGTCACGATTAGCGCATCGTCGGCTGAACCAACGTGACCAACGTAACACAACATTGGATCAGAACGCATTTGACGATACATTTCGCAGCCATGTTTGAAGGTGCCTACCAACAGGCTCTTATCGCAGCATGCCGGATTCCACCACGAAGCAGGAACTTGATCCACCATTGTTGGTGGACGGATGGGAAGCTCACTAAATGTGACGATGAAAAAATAACGACAGCTTAGTAATAATAATATATGTAGTGCAAAAACTCAAAAAGAGATGAAAAGAAATTTGCAGTGAAAATTTAAATAACAATTTTCATTCAGCGATTGCTTTAAGAGAAAATTAAAAAAAAAAAAATATTTATAAAATGATCTTAATCTTCTTTAATTTTTCATTTTCGTTTCAAATCGCAAACCAAAATTTGGAATTTTATAAAATATTTAGGAGGAAAAAGGCACAAAAAGAAGAGACCTAATCAAGAATATATAATTTTTTATGAAATCTGTAACGGGTATATGAATTTGACGTAAACGGAAGAATAACTCTAGAATACATCCATATTTCCGTATAAAAATGCTCACTTTTTTAGAAGCGCTCTTTACAAAAGAAATCCTAGGCAAGTTATATTAGCAATACAATTTTAGAATGACAGAAATCATTAAAATTTTCAAGTAATTTACAAATCGAGTAAATTTACAATGTTAGTTCGATCTTGATATTAAATACATTATATTAAAAAAAATAAAAAGTATATATGAAGTCGTATTCCTGACTTACTGATCTAAAATACAGATCTAAATGTAGTCCCGTATTTTTAATTTATAAAAATTCAAGGAAAGACATGAGAATGTATTTTATATCTACAGTTGTTGAATATGTCAATTATACTATATAATTATACTAATAGTCCGGAATTTCTGGACTAGTCGATACAAAGTCAAAAAAAAACTCTACAAAAGCTCTACAAATTTTTTTCTCGAAGTAAATATTTATATTATTATCTATTTTATGTGTCAGAATAAGAAATAGTTCGTAAAATGAATGGTCAAAAGATAGGACCCGATCTGAATCGCGTTTCACACCAAAAGGGCAGTGCCCTGACTAATTCAAGTAAAAGGAAATTACTGAGCCTATATAGTAATGCAGTGTTTTTGACTGGCCGCATTTTGATATGTGGAAACTTGCGGTAGTTATTCCATTGCCAGAACTTAAAAACGTTTACGGTGCATCGGACTATTGTCCAACCTCCCTGCTATCTCGTCTCCCAAAGTTATTGCACTTCATCATCAAATCATTCAGTTCGCATCGGCGGTCTAAAGTTAGAGTTAACAATCATCTCTAATTCTTTTCCACTAATGAATGTCGTTCGGCGAAGATCGTCACTTTCTGTCACACTTTTTCAGACAACTTTCAACAAAATAACTGGTATCCTTCACACACCGAGAATTGAACATAGTTTCTACCCGGACGATGTTTACATTTTAACAAGGAAAGAATTTAACACAAAGGCAATCAACACACATCTATTGTAAGAGAGATTTCAATTCAGACGAAGGTGCTCAGGCGCAAAAATTTAAATAGATTTTGAAAAATACATATTTGTAGAAAGCGCCAATGCAATGAAAAAAATCGTCTGATGCACATTAATAATTTGCAAATACAAAATGTATAATGTCCTCGGACCCACATCCTCCAAAAAATATCGTTGGAAACCACACTGCTTTTAGTTAAAAAAGTCCATTTTAACTACCGTGAACTTATCACAACTGAAACTGGTCTCCCAGCTTTAAAAAGCACACTTTATGAATTAAAGGCTAAAATCAAGCTTCTTAACTCAAGCAAATCTATTCTTGGTGAAGATGTAAAAAATTGTTATTGCCGAAAATAATTAAAAAGTCACTATCTGCATTTGACTGCTGTTTGTATGTAGCAAAGGAATTGAACATTTCCCCAAAAATATGCCACTATGTTTACCTTAAGCTCCCGTGGATTTTGGAAGGCGACTATTGTGACATTTCACTCTCTATCTACAGAAAAGGGAGTGTTCCAATGTAGTTGAAGAGAAAACCCAAATACTGGAAAGTAACAGTTGGCATCTACATACAGATGGCCCTAAATATGACGGTCTGGCATCTGTCTACGCCGTGGTAAATGCTTCAGGAGAAGTTCTGCTTCATCCTTCAGAACTGAAGCCGTCGATAAAAACAAGCTCAAAACTGTTGTCTCTATTGATAGTCTATCCGCGTTAAAAGCTCTCTGGAATCCCTCAACTTCGCTCTGAAGCACCGTAAACAAATTAAGCAAGACCAAGCTACACGAGCGGCGAAGTCTGCTGCTATAGACGATACCACCGAATAGTTACGCCTTGAATATTGCACATTGAAAGTAAAGTTATAAAGAAAACTATGGGAACAAATCTGTGACACTATCATTAGCTGCACTCTTCTGTTAATCCTCACTTAGTCGCTCCATTACATTCAACAAATATTGACATAATAAAGATCAAAATATTTTCGAAAAGTCGCCTTGGCCTTGAGAAAAAACTTCTTTATAAAGCAATTGCAGGCAAATTTTTAGAATAAAACACCATCTTTGTGACAGCCTAAATTTTCCTTTATTATAACAAAGCAAATAATCCTATAGACATAGAGCTACAAAACGCGTTATCAATTCATTTTATTTATTACATTTTATATATAAATATATACATATATATGTTTTAATATTTAAAAGACATTATGCTAAATTGTGCTTGGCTAACTCTCTGAAAGAAAACTTGCAACTTGAAACTTGAGAACCTGAAGAAATTCATGCAAATTATTGAAAAAATTGTTTAGGTGTCCATCAATTTTAGATACGAATAATTATAAAATTATCTTTGTGGATTGAGGGATTATATTTGCCGGTCGGAAAGACTTCTACACTTAGTAAAATGGCATGTTAAATAAAGCATTACTTAACACATTCGCGACGGAGCGTTGCTGGCTGGGCTTACTGTGGATACGGGACCGTTTTTTGTCAATTGCTACAATCGCGCATAGGTTTGGAAAAATTGCTGTAACTTTTTATGTAATTAATACTTCTGTATTAAATTTTAAAGAAGGGAGCATAGGACTGTAAACACAGAGCACAGAGTGCTATTTGGCTTCTACCTCATCTCTTTTTATTTTCTATTTTTTTTTTACTTCATTACTGTAATAGTTTATATTCCGCAATTTGTTTTTACCGTAGTTTTTAAAGAATTGTTAAATGATAATTTAAATGACGACATAAAATGTCATCCGCACCCAAGGGAAAATGTTAAATGACGACATTGGCCGTCATCCGTCGCGAATGTGTTGATAAGGGTCCATTTAACGGCCAGGACAATTTTACTCTAGCAACCAACACAAAAGTATCTTGTTAAAGAGTCTAAACATGCCTATCCATATATCCACGTAACACATCATTCAGTAAGTCTGCTATCTGACACACATACAGCATCACTGTGTAAGATCCATATGATTTCTGCATAGTATCAGTCTTCAAACAAAGTGTATTCAAATTTTACTTCAGAAAACATAAAAAAGGTGCACCAAATTGTTTTGGAAAACCGATGACTGAAAGCGCGTGAGATGGTTGTCGCCTTTAAAGGTGCAGTAAATTTTCTACTTTAGATGACATGGGTTCGAAGCGGGTGCGGCGTCCCCTCACTTTTGGCAACAAAGTGATTGAGGTTCAGATCGCTGTTTGGCACTTGTTAGGCGAAATAAATGCGTTTTTCATGCGATTTGTGATAACGAATGAAAAGAGTTCATCTGTACCTTCAAAAGTCTAATTGGCAGCAAAAGAAGTGGACAACAACCGGTGAAAGTCGTCTACAGCGACTAAAAAACAGCCTCCTTGTAACAACTGCAATGCTCGGAATGCTAATGAAATTTTCATTCCATTTAAAAGCTGACACTTTCCAGGGATCACGTACGCCTGTCATCAGTATTCCCATATATTTGTCAGACGGAAAAATTTTTGAGTGATGTGGTATATAGCCTACTGTAGCTAGTGATAACTTGTCATTCATTTCTATTTGTTTTCTCTAATATTTTTCCGGCTTTTTAGTTGTTTTGGATATTCTGTGGACGATGACGGAGAATAATGTACCTATCAAGTTTCATTTAGCCACTTTATTTCTCCTTTGCTGAACATATGTATCATTTATGCAATATGATGAAGAAAAATATGTGTACTGAAATCTATCTGCGATGCGTGCTTCTGAGCACTGTAAACTTATCTAGCATTTCCTGTTTTAGCGTTCAATAACATGTACAATAAAGATTAAGTTATTGTATTATCCAAGGCTGGGTGTAAAGAACGTGCAATTTGCAATATATTTTTGTGATTTTTTTTCCTAAATTTAAAAACTTTCAAAGAAGAAAAACAAAAGTGAAAATTTAAGAACAAAGCTTACCTGGCGGGAGTATTTTCCTTGATCTGCTGAACTAGATCCCCGATCACCTCATGTTGTATGTAATATAGCATACGAACACGTAACAAAACTCTAATAGGGGGAAATTTTTAAAAAATAAAATTAAGCAATATAAAAAAGAGGAAAAGGTACAATTAAAACAATATTGTTAATTATGGAAAGAACCCGTATTATAAGAGTTGAGCAACAAAAAGGGATAGAGAAGAAACACAAATAAGTTGGATTAATTTATAAAAATATTCTCTGTTGGAGTTAATATCAAAAAATTCGATTCCACACGACTCACTTATTCGCGTGTCTGCTTAAATGCTTTTTGTACGCGCCTTCCAAGTATGCATCAGCATCATATTTGTCCTGCTTGCTCCAATGATTCGGATCTTGGGGATTTTGTGGAGATCTTACAATCGGCTCTTTTTCAATGACGGCAACACTTGATTTACTAGCAGTAGGAATGTTAACAAGCGAAGTGCTGTTTGGTGAAACAATTAAAGGAGTTGTTTCAGTCCCGGTTACCGTCGGAAATTCTTTTTGAGTTTTACCACCATTGCGACCTTATAAATGAGAAAAGAGTTAGGAAAATTAAAAATTAGATTTTTATTTCATTATAAAATATGGATAACTTTTTTTCTACAAGTTTTTAGCGTATAAGTCCACCTAAACGGAGTGTCACTCTGTTTATTTAAAATAAAATTTAAGAAAATCAAGCAATTTTAACAGACAAGAGTACATTAATTACCAAAATCATTAGAGATTCAGATCCGGTCAAACCAAAATATATATAATATAAAAATAAAAAGATTTTCAATACCAAGTTGTTCATAATATTAAGTAGCAGCCCAAATTTGGTAACGATTTAAACAAGAAGCCAAAAATAATTGCTTTAAACGTTTTCAATGAAAGTAACGTAAGTTAGTTACTATTATTACCAATTTTAGTTTCCAACATTTCAACATTTTTATGAATGTAAAAATTTTGCAATAAAGTTTTGATATGTGTACAATGTAGCGTACAGAGTAAAGTCGATAAGTTTGTAGATGCATTTTATTAAGTCTGTAAAATTCTTTAACGATAATCAATAAATAGATAACTATAGTATTTCTCACTAAATTTAACACTACATTTTTATACTATGGTTGAAAGATATGGTACAAAGCAAGGCGTACTACAAACACATCTGTACAAAAAATTAATTTTCGAAACAAAAAATGTTTCTTTAAATAGCAAAAAAGGGATGTTTACGTTTGTACAATAAGTTTACGATAAATAAGTTATAGATTAGATAAACATGTAGAAAGCAATACCAGCAACACATTTTTTATTTTGACAGATTAAAATAAATTTTTTCTGAAATTTTATTTTTCTGAAAATTTTTGGGCCTATTGATAAGGCAACTAAATTATAGACGACGACACAACGAACAAAACAATGAATATTTGTCATTTGCAATAAAACTTCTTTAAATTGCAGACAAAGTTTAATTTACGAGAATTCCACTTTGTAGGTTATTTTTAGACACTTTCGCTGATGTCTGCCTTAAACTTGAGATATTCTTTAAAAAAAGTTGCACTTTAAGTTCGATTATACTCTTCATCCCTCATGGCACCATTTATATTAAGTTCGCGCCGATATATGCAACTCCCAAAGACAAACTCACTTTTATAATAACCATCGATTCAAAATCTTGCCCGTGTACAATGTTCGTACTTTCTTTAATTAAAGATTGGGACAATAGAAGATACTATTAAATGAATATTATTTTGCAGGTTTGAAGCTATACTTTGATGAATATTATCAAGCTTAGCTTAATCGAAAACGCGTATACATATATCAGATGTACAAATACGAAATGCAGATTTGAGAAAGCAGTGTCACACCAATCCAATATATAGCCTACATTTGCCATATATGGCATTTTGCTGCGCCATCAACAACGCTCGTAGATTATAAGCCTCATAGGTGAAAAAGCGTTTGCATTGAGAATAAAATGGTTCTCTATTTTTGGTGGGACTAGAAGGGCGTGCGAGCTATTAAAGCCTGATGAAATTAATACCGAACGCTACCAACAACAATTGATCAATTAAAAACCATTTGTTCTCAAGAATACACAAAAAGACTACACACAAGGCCATCATTTTCGAAGATAATGCTCCACCATATACGCGAAAATCGGATCGCAACACATTGCAGGCACTTTACTGCGAAGGAGTAGGCTGTATGGCTTACTCACCAGACAGGGCTCTTTCCGACTGCTACTGTTTAAATGAATTGGTCGCACACTAGCGAAATAGCGTAAACTGCAAATATCCCGACAGCTGCGAAAATTTGAAGGCAGCGACGTTGTACAAATCAATAATAGAACGCTTTTTATCACTCTTTGAAATTGCACTCGTTATTTCGGCGAAAAATACGCACTTCATACTTGTAAACTTGGCAGTTTTGTTCCATTGTAAAATGTTAATGATCAAAAAATTATAAAAATAACTTTCTAGACTAACTAACTAGATTTAACTATAGTCAATTTGTAATAAAATGAAACCTCTGTTAAATAACAATTTTTTTCGAAATCTACAAACATAAATTTTGTGTTGCGAGATCGGTTTCATTCTTTCGGTTTCCCTCTATTTTACTCCAACTTTTAACTACATCCGTGCGGTTGCGTACTTTGTGCGTGCTTGTATACTGTGTTCAGTTTACCATACCTTTTGCATTCCTACCTCGTGGCACTAAATTATGCAGACCACTATGGTCTCTGCTGATTTTTTGTATTTCACCATCCTCGGTGGGAGTAATCAAATCCCAAATAAACGTTTTGATTTTCTCATCTCCCTTATAAACTTGTAAACAATAAAGTAACTGCAACGAAAGAGAGAAATAAAGTTTTGATTTGTTTTATTTTGCTTCGTAAACATTGTGTGTGTAAATTTTTAATGATCAGTTTTTATAAATGAGAAGTTCGAGTTTTTTATTCAGCGAAAGCCTAAAAGTTTTCTCAATATTAGCATGGTTGGTCATCATGTGAGTTCGAAAAAATAATGCACATTGGCGATAAATAAATTTCTTACAATTATGCGGGCACAATCCTCAATATCGATTTCTCGCCATCCTCGTTTGAATTGCCCCAAGTCCAGAATTTCAGGCCAGCGACCCCACCTGAAAAACGATGGAAACTTTATTTGCCAATGTAAGCTTACAGTTTATTTTATCTTTTATGTTATTATTGTCATAGCCTTCTTACATATATTCTTTCCACCGTTGCGATGTTCTGAATAAATTTACCTAAGGTCAGTTTGCATATTGTTTCATCGAAACGGAATTACGAACGAAACTGTAATTATTCAGAGGACGATTGATAGAGAAAATATATCGCTCGAAAAATGTGCACGAACTTATTTCTTAAGCGAAAAATGTTCTCTTAACAAAATGTTGACCACACAAACTTTATTCAAATATGAAACAGTTCCATTTGGATTTGCCACTTTCCTCAATTTTATGATATCCTTGTCAACTTGATATTATAGTTAGTATACAAATAAGTTGTGCCACGTTTACTTTTTGCTATTAGTCATCAACTAATTATGCAATATAAAAAACGAAAAAAAGGTCGTTGTTTCAAATGTTATACTATAAATCATAATTAACTGTCATGTTATAAAAAAACATGAATAGTTTTATTCCTCCATAAATTTGATATACCCTATTTTCCAGGAATAGCGTAGGAGACCATACAAATTTTGAATGTCAAGTTTAATTTTCTGATGTATCGAAAATTAAAACATATACATTTTTAAAAAGATATACATTTTTATGAAGAATTTCTTTGCTTATTAAAAATTTCAATTTTAATTCCTGGTACAAGAAAATATAATGGCAAGCATGCATTCTCAATCGTCTTCCCATTATTCTGAAGGTACGCAGATGTTATCAGCGCGTAGCCTGGCTGTGATGTCGCACAGAGAAAGAAAGTTGCAGCAATCAGCCGAAACGTCGATTGCCTTGGAAGCGTTTATTAATAGATTGCGATTGGATACATTTTTTCAGTTAAGTGGAGAAGAACAAGAAGAGCGTTTGGCAAGTATCGATGCTGTTGAATTATTCACTGCTCTACGCGATGTTAATCGTGAATTAGCTATGGCCCGTTTGGAGAATCATTTTCTGATTGACTTCTTAGAAAAAAACGACCCAAAACTGCTGATAGGCTTACAACAACGAAAATCGCGACAAATGTCGCAGGCCTTTACAGGACGTGCGCAAAAGGATACAACGGGATTATCAATAGCAAGTTCTGGAGGTCGCACTAGGGGTTCTTTAACAAAATCAGCAACAATGTCAATTTATACAATTTACAATCAGAAAAAAACAGCCATGGATTATAAATTGAATTTTCGTGCCAAAGCAGACATGGCCGAAAAAACGGCAAACGAAGTCGAAAAAAGAGTGCATGAAATTGAGAGAGCTGGTAAGAAAATAAAAATTACTGCTTAAAAAACCTGACATTTTCTTATTGTTCTAACTTTTGCAGCTGCCAAAGAAATTAAAATTCTTCGTGGACATATGGAAGAGATCCATTACATGTATGAGGAGACCCGGGAAACGACGAAAATTTTTCAACTACATTTTATGCGAGACGACAAGGATTTAGCTTTCCTTAACACAGCCACTGAGAAGCAATTGGAGCGTAAAATTAGAAAATTTGTTAATAACTGGTTGAAGAATGCTAGAGCCTTATTAAGTACCATGCGGTTACGCATTACAGCCCTGCATGAACATTGCCAGCAATTACGCAACGAATTGCTAACTAAAGCTGACTTGAGTGGCATTCTTACCTCCGTTGACTTCGAAAAGTTAATGATTAAACGAATCGAACTCGTAAATGCTTTGGAAGAGAAAAATACTCATATGGCCGGATTGAAAGGTGTCACTGGAAAGGCATCGCTTTCCATGTCTGAAGAAAAACAAGTAATGATGAATATTGAAGAAGAATCAAAGCAACTGAATAACAAAACTTTGGACGTTATAAAAACGATAAGTAAACTAGAAAAGGAAGCCAATCAGGTAGAGCTGGAAAATGATAAGGACTTGGAAACTTTAAATAATTTGAAAGAACAGTTGGAACGATATGAGGCGCCTAGTGTGCACAACTACATTGGTAAGAAGGATGAGGTCCTTGTACTGGAGAAGGAAGAAAAAATGTTAAAACGAAAAATCTATATTTTGGAAATGAAACTAGACAACACTCAACGAAAATGCAAACGCAGAACTAGTTCGAGAATTTTGCCTGCCGAATATATTAAGTGATATATTTTTCGTTACATTTCGTTATATTTGTTTTAACTAATACCCCATATATAAACCAAATAATGTAAACCGAAAAAAATATATAAGCCATTTAATTTTAAAATCAAAGAAAGGTATTATCCTTACCCGAAAGACAAGAGGCCTTTTTCTACTTTGAAGCATTCCGATTTGGCCCAGTTTCCATACTGTATTTCTTCCAAGCCTAAGGCCGCCAAAGCATCTCGTTCACGTGGTATGTAATCGTCATTAGCTTTTTTTTCACGACAACGATCTCGTTTCTCCTTTCGAGCCCTTCTTGTCGATCGCAAACCTATACCGCCTTCCTCATCACTGTTATCGTTTGACGAATCGTCAGAGTTTACATCCATAACGTCTTCATGACCATAGCGCTTTATCTGAGTACGACGCCTGGGTTCGGAAAGCACTAAATCTTCAGTTTCATCCCGTTCGCAGATTTCCGGATCGATATCTGCCTTCTTCGCCCATTTGGTCCAAAAGTCTGGGTCGTCAATTGTAATATCAGATCGGTTACCGGAAGCGGCGAAAGAAGCTTTAGAAAATGTAGAGCCCTTCTCCGATTCCATAGTTATCACTTGAGTACGTCTTTGCAGTATAGAATCAATATCCTCTTCACAAAATTTATCTCCAGCATTATCGTCGTCCATAACGGCACCGTAAGCGCCTTTTTTCAACAAATCCTCAATTTCCTTTTTTGACAACTGCTTGTTGCTACCATCTTTGGAAGCATGTGTATTCATAGACTGCAGAACTGCCTTATCCAATCCCAATTTTAGCGAAGCTTTATCAAACATCTCCCTTTCATATGTGTTACGGCACAGTAAGCGATATATTTTAACCATTTTTCTTTGTCCAATGCGATGACAGCGAGCTTGAGCTTGCAAATCATTCTGCGGATTCCAGTCGGAGTCATATATGATTACAGTATCAGCTGCAGTTAAGTTGATGCCTAAACCACCCGCTTTGGTACACAAAAGGAAGACAAAGCGATCGGAGCCTGGTTTCGAATAACGATCAATAGCTTCTTGGCGCAGGTTACCACGTATGCGACCATCTATACGTTCGAAAGGATATTTTCGATAAACCAGGTAGTCTTCTAAGATGTCCAGGCATCTAACCATCTGACTAAATATCAACACTCGATGCCCATTAGCTTTCAATTTAGGTAGTAACTTATCAATTAGTACCATCTTACCAGCCGATTGTATAAGATTTTTATAGTAGGATTCAGGATCTTCTCCATGTTGTACGCGGTAATCGTATTGGATTTGCTCTTCAGCACCGTTCAAAAGATACGGATGTATGCAGCATTTGCGCAACTCCATCATAGTATTCATGAGATTTGGTATATTGGCAGAAGTGGTGCCTTTCTTTAGAAAGGCAAAATTTTGTTCTAATATACCACGGTAATACTTTTTTTGGATATTCGTTAATTCTACCTCAATGATGGTTTCTTCTTTCGGAGCTAATGATTTTTCTACATCATCTTTAAGACGACGCAGCATCATGGGTTTTAGTAGCGCCTGCAATTTATTTACCTCCTCTTCGGTACGTAGGCTACCGAACTCAGCCATAAACTCTTCAGCTGAAGAAAATTGACTCGGTTCCAAAAAGTTCAACAAAGAGAACAATTCACTCATATTATTCTGCAAAGGAGTGCCAGAGAGCAGGACTCTATGTTCAAGATTTAATTGCCTTAGACCTTCCAGCAACTTGCAATTCCGATTTTTTAAACGATGAGCTTCGTCGATGACGCATAACCGCCAGCTGAATGGCTTCAAGTCCATGTGATCGGTTACAATCATTTCAAAAGTAGTAATAAGCACGTTGAATTTGACAGGTTCTTTAAGAATTTTTCCGCTTTCGGACTTTAAGTAGAACTCATAATCCTGTATCATCTGCTTACTAGTCACCGAGCCATGGTAAACAACCACATTCATGTCCGTCCAACTCTCAAACTCGCGTTGCCAATTGGGAATAGTTGAAAGAGGAGCTATTACGAGGAAGGGACCTCGTATGCCATATTCATATACGGAATGAACAAAAGTTAAACTTTGTATTGTTTTTCCGAGCCCCATTTCATCAGCCAATATACAATTATGTGAATTATACCAAGAAAATTTTAACCAATTTAGGCCTTCTAATTGGTAAGGTCTTAAAGTATTGCCACCCTTAAAAACAGGGGTCTTCTCCAATTTTTTCCATTGATCTGGATGCGGCCTCTTTTTATTTTTCCAGTCGCATCGTGGAGGAACTTTATTAAACTTTAAATATTGTTCAATTTTTTCAGCATCCACGTCTTCTTCAAGTTCCCAAGTGCAATCTTCATAGGGCAAGGACTTCCACTTTACCAAATAATGTTTCGTGGTTTCTCCACTCTGTTCGTCGGTGTGAATAGACATATCTAAAACTCGATCAACTTCCACAAAATCAGGATTAAAGTATTCTTCTTCGATATTGTCGAATATATTGATTTGTTGGGCTTGCTTTTGTTGAAAACGTCTAATTTTTGCTCCGACTCTTCGGTCACCTTTATATAGTTCCTCCTCAGTACGCCATTCACAATGCAAATAAGAGAAATTTCGGTATTTAACTAAAAACTCTTCCACCTCTATGAATACTGGCTCTGGTTTAGATCCTTCACCCAGCTTTTCGTCCTTTACGCCTTTAATGTCTAACGATTTCGATTCCTTGTCATCAATTTTATTTTTCGCTGAGTCGATTGTTTCAGACAAACTGCTCTTCTCTTCCGGATTCTTATCACTTGCACTTGTTTGTTTCTCTTCGTTTTTTTCCTGTATGTAATGGGTTTTTTCATTTTCATCAATTTTTACATTCAGTTCGCTTTCGTCTACATCCATTTTTTCGACTTTCTCACAACTACTAATTTCTTCGTTGGCAATTTTTTTATTATCATTTTGCTGTTCGCTTTCTTCTTTTAGTTCCATAAGCTTTGCAGCTTCTTCTATTTCTATTTTTTCTTCATTTTCTTTCGTCTCGTTTACATTACCCTCATCAAGCCTTATTACTTCAGAATCCTTTTGTTTTTCCTCATGTACTTCTTCCTTTTTCTCTTCTTTTTCTTCGTTCGTTTTTAAAGCTTTTTCTTGTTCTTCGGGGCGTTCTTCAGATTTTCTTTCACTAATGTCTTTTTCTTTTTCCTCCTCTTCCTTAAGTGGCTCTGGTAGTGGATCAGGCAACAATTCTCTTTTGCCCATTCTCACAGCCAATACGTATTGCACCACCATACTATCTTCATCGCCAGTGTTTATGTACACATAATTCGGCTTGGCTGATATTGTGGGAACTGTTATCTCTTGCTTTTCGGACTTTTCATTTGTAGAAGTTGATGTAGCTCCGGAACTACCCTCGCCACCATCTTCGCCGGTCATCGATATTTTGTCATCACTAGTAGAGGGCTGATCACTAGCTGCCCCTTCGCCACCCGAATTTGAAGCCCCTTGCTCAGTTTTCTCAACATCGCTAGAAGCACTGCATATAGGAACTGCGATACTAACAGCCTTCTTTTCTTTTTTAAGCGGTGATGTATTCATTAAGGACGTAGTCTCTTCATCCGAAAATCGTAGCATTACATCATCTATGTACTTTTTGCGCTGAGTATTACGGGATGAACGTCTTTTACTTGTATCCAGTTCTGAATCAGGAGGTGGTGACGGTGGTGGCGTGGATGCTAAATTGTCGTCCTCGCCGTCGGACTCCGGAACAATACGACCACGATTTCTGCGCTTTTTTAAAGCTTTCGCTGAGAGCTGGGATCGTCGACGCGCAGAGCCACCGTCGTTATCCCCGCGACCGCGTCCTGAACGTTTCTTATTTCTTCTGCTTGGTGTAGTAGTTGAATCTCCTGCCGAATCTGGTACGGAGTCGACTGTTTCGTCGCCAACTTCGGCGTTTGTGTGTCCAGTACCATCGTCACCTTTTGGTATCTTCGAAACTGGTATGTCATCATAATCAGGAGTCTCACCTTCGGCTATAGACGACGTCTTAATATCATCCACTGTGGTAGTTTCTGGTTTATTTTCATTTTCCAGATCATTAACATTTGATCTAAGCACTAAAGGCTTATTGTCTTCACCTTCACTACCTTCAGCACATCTATCGTAATCATTATCCTCCGGAAGTTTCTTTCTACGTGCGCCGCCATTATTATTGCGTTTACGTCCTTGATGTGGTAATATTTCAATGCCTCCTCCTTCAGCTCCTTCTAATCCCTTTAACTTTTTCATTTTAGGATTACGTTCTCTGCGTGGTTTATTAGGATCCTTAGGAGTACGCGGTTTCCGCGATTTTTTTTTCCCAATGGCGTCCGTGGAAGTGTCTAATTCATTGGCAGAATGTACGTCTTGAGAGTGATCACCCAACCCGCTTTCATGGTATTCCATTAAACCGACTACAGATGTATCCCCAGCTCCTTGAGTAACACAATCCTCCGATACGGGTAGTTGATTAGGTGGTATTACATTCGATTGCTGCACGACACTTCCGCTAATAGTCGCATGTTCGCTAGCAGCCTGAATCTTATCACCTTTCTTCACGCGAGGTTTTCTAGGTTTATTTGTTCCTTTTCCTCGCCCTCTGCCCGTTGTGCTTGATACCTGTGGACTTTCTATCACTTGCGGTTGGTGCATTGCCGAAGTTCCGTACAACGAAGGTGGCATATTCTGATAAAGGGGACACTGCGGTCCGCCAGAACATTGATCCGTAACTTCATGTTGTTGCACTAGGTTTAAACGTTCCTGTAACCGCATAATTTTCTCTTGATGATCTTGGCCTGGTGGCATACAGTACAATTCCTGCAATTGCTGTTGTAAGGCAGCGATTTCTTGCTGATGTAAAACTGGATATGGGGGGTAGCTTAAATGATTTGAACCATAAGATTGCATAATGCCATGTGTAGAAGGTATGGCATGAGACTGTATTGGTGTTTGAGTTTGAGTTCCGTCGTAACCCATGGCAGATAAACCCTGTGCAGATGGCATTACGTGATGTGGGGTAATCATTCCAGCAATACCTTGAGGATGTTGTTGCTGCTTCTGCTGATGAGATATTATATGCGGTCCAGATGCTGCCGTTTTTGGAAGTAACACTGGCTGATCTTGTGTAGACGGTATCGGTTGCGATTTTTCACTATGGGTAATTGCGTCCACCATAGGTTTAGCAGCTTCAGATTTGTCCGCTATGTCGCTTCCAAACTGATTGGTAGATTTCGAGGTCTCTGAATTAACGCCACCTACGCTTTCCTTTGATTTACTGGCCTCTCCTGTGTCTTCAGTAGTTGCATTTGCTTTTAAAGACAACTCTTCCTTATTAGTCTTTGGAATTGTATCGCCTGCTGTTGCCTCTTCCACTAAAATTTCACCCGGGATTGCTGTCTGTGATGCAGTCTCTATTTCAGCAGGATTTTCTTCACCTTCAATCGGTTTAATGACTTTCTCATTCACGTTACTTGCATCAACTATACCCATAAAAGAAGTTTGCGAGCTACTATCTAATATAGCAGCTGTAATAGGAACACCAGAGTCGGGTGCATTTCCAGCAGCATTTGTTGAAGACATTGAATTATTATCGAAAATACTAGCGCCAGCGCTTTCCAAAAGACCTCCACCGCTAGCTCCGCCAATCCCGGCATTTGTTGCAGAATTGGAATTGGAATTGAGTAATCCGCCACTGTTGCCTCCCGTACTACTTTCTAGAGTAACAGCGGCATTATGACTAACGCTATTAATTGAGCTTTGGGAATTGCTGTCATGTAAAGATGACGGCTGATTATTGACGATGCTGTTAGTTGAACTGTTACTGCTACTATTGTTACTGTCGTTAGCTGCAATTGCTAATGTAGAAGAATCATTTGAGTTAGCTGTCTCATTCAATATACCACTGATTAGATGATGTTGTGTCGGCGTTGATGGAGTGATGGGCTGCTGCAGCTGTGGCTGCTGAATTTGCTGTTGATTTGACGCACTGGACAAAGTGTTTAACGGTGAAGATACACGACTTGGGGACAATGTAGCCGAAATCACTGGAACTTGTTGTTGGGGCTGTAATTGTTGCTGCTGCTGATGTGATTGCTGCTGTTGTTGTAACTTTTGAACTGAAATCCCCGAATCTGTTGCGTTATTATTTGCTATCATAGAAGAAAATGGATCTCCCATAACTTGCTGCTGATGTTGCGGTTGTTGATGTTGCTGCTGTTGTTGAGAACTGAAAGGCTGTGGTTGTGTATGTTGCTGCTGTTGTTGGTGTGGATGGTGAGGAGATTGATGCGATGACGTAGGTTGCTGATGTTGGCGCGGAGATGATTGTTGCAAATGAGGGGGAGGAACACTAGTATGCAGTGGTGACTGTTGGTGTAATTGCAAATGTGTTTGATGTTGTTGATGATGCTGTTGATTATTAGTTGTTGTGACACTCGAATTCATTTGTGTGTCTTGCGATGATGTGCTGCGTCCAGACAACAAATTTTCAGTAGGCATTTGGTGATGTACTGTGTGATGATGGTGGTGCAAAGACGTCAAACTAAGTGGTGGCTGTTGTTGCTGTTGTGCTTGATGTTGCTGATGCTGATGATGCATTGGCGACATTGAAGCATGCGCAGCTTGAAGCTGTTGCTGTTGAGAACTGTTTGTGTTACCTACAATGTCGTTAATGGAATGCTGGAGTTGTTCATTTAGCTGCTGTTGCTGATGATGATGTTGCGTAGTTTGTTGTTGTGATGATGGAGGAGGCTGTGCTTGTTGTTGAGAAGTGGCTTGCTGTGGCTGTTGAGGTGGCTGCTGCTGTTGTTGCGATGTTTGCGCTTGATTCATTGAGGCAGGGGTTGGTAAAGTTGGAACATGCGATGGAGGAGGTTGTGTTTGAGATGGTTGTGGCGCTGGTTGCTGTTGTTGCTGATGGTTCATTTGACTCTGCGCTGGTGATGGAACTCCATATATGCCCATTTGCTGTGATTGTTGTGAATGTATTTGCTGTTGATGTTGCATTTGCTGTGGACCGGACATACTCCCGCCAGGCATGGACTGTTGACTTTGCGGAAGAGCTAGATGTGTAGGCCATTGTTGATGGTGTTGCGGTGAAACAGGCATTCTAGGCCCCATTGGCCCATGTCCTGCAGTAGATTGCCGATATGGTGATGGGTAGTCAAGAGTACCTCCAGACATGCTTTGAGTTGGCATTACCATCTGTTCTAAAGCTTGCAAGGTATTTACGGGTTGTCCGCTTCCTCCAGATTTTGAACCGGGCACTGAACCTCCACTATTTGCCGTGGAAGTTTGTTGTCTTGGTGATGTTAAACCTACCATGCCCGAGATGCTATGATGCGTAGGTTGTTGCTGCTGCTGACTTGAGGATTGCTGCTGGGTTGAAGATTGTGTTCCCTGTTGTTGTTGTTGCTGTTGAGTAGATGGTGGCTTCGCTGGCGATATACCTGGACGTGGTGACATTTGTGGATGAGGGGACATTGTAGGCGGCCTAGGCGACATCTGTGGGGAAAGTTGAGGGAAGGGAGCCCTGTATTGTGGCGAAGCGGTTGCTTGGTGCTTACCAGAAGATGGTATGTACGCCGGTGCTCCCCCTACCTGTGGCTGCTGGGAGGGTGGTTGTTGTTGCTGTGCCTGCTGTTGTGGTGGTTGCTGATGATGACCACCGTATGAGCTGGGTACCGACATACCATGCGGAGGAGGAAGCTGTTGATGTTGGTTCATAAGACCAACATGATTTTGTGGTGGCTGCTGTTGTTGTGGCTGCTGCTGTTGTTGTTGCGATTGCTGACCTTGTAGCAGATGAGCGGAACCTTGCTGTTGTTGAGGTGGTCCTAAACTTGTTACACCATGCTGCAAACCCGTCGGTGGTTGCTGTTGTTGTGGGCCAGGTCCCATGTGCGCAACTGGATGAGCGCCTAGCTGAACGACCTGTTGCTGACCGGAGAGATGGTGACTGGGAACGGATACAGGAGCAGTTGTCGCATGCTGGCTGTATGAACTAGATTGATCTAAGCCAGCATGTCCATAACCTCCATGCTGGCTACTTCGACCAGTCTGCTGATGCATGGATGCAGTATAAGGACTGTGACTGTAAGTCTGGGGACCGCTAGATACATTGCTGGGACCGCCAGTTTGTCCTTGCGCCGGACCACCTGGATACAATTGGTGCTGTGTTGGTGGCTGTGGATAATGCTGAGGCAGACGTGATTGTTGGCTTTGTTGTTGCTGCTGTTGGGCCGTAGTCGCTTGCTGCTGTTGAGGCTGTTGAGTAAGTGCACTGTAACCACCGGCTCCTACATTAGACCCTGGCTGCTGCAATAAACTACTCATCATTCCTTGTTGTGGCCCATAGGGCAATTTTTGCTGCTCTTGTTGACCGTAGGCGGGCATGTGTTGACGATAGCTATAACGATTAGACAATTACAATCAATCTAAATATTCGCCCAAATTTCTCCAACATATTCGAATTCATGAATTTTGGCAATATCAACAAAGTTCTTATATGATTTTATCTTTAGACATGTGTCGATTTGTCGTACGGAATTCTTTTTTCGATGTAAGTTATATAAACGATGTCGACATTTATTGTTTATAGTGTAATTAATTAAAGCTGTTGAGTAGATTTTACATTCTTAATTGATATTTTAGTTTAGTCCGCCTGTGAGCCGTCAAATATGTGTGACCCAAATAAAAAAATTTGATATACTCTCTTATTGAGAATAAAAAGTACTTCAAATAATATTACTGTCGTGTTGATATAGTTATTAATATAAGTTTTCCAGACTTTTACAGATATTTTCGGTTAATAAGATCAAAACAGTGTGCAAATTTATTCTTATTTCCCTCTCCCATGCGTAAACGTTAATCGCTTTTTCTAAAACAAGTAAAATTAAAAAACTAGGTCGCACCTTGGCTGTGATGAGGATTGTCTCTGTTGTGTAGACGGACCAGCTTGAGGATGACCGTATGCTCCTATAGCGGTTCCGGGATAAGCACTTGCTTGTCCGGGCACTGTAGGTGCAGCTCCCCAGCCAGTTAATTCGCCCATACCCATACCGGCAAGCTGATCGGCTGCTCCCAAACCATATATATTTTCTGGCGTAGGTTGATATGCGGGATACTGACTTTGTTGCTGCAAAGGGTGAGGAGCCCTGTGCCGGGGTGGATAGCCGCCAGGAGGACCCATGGCCCGCGGCGAAGCGCCTGGATCATATCGATAATATGGGTCTCTGAAAATTAAAGAAAAAGTCAATTATTAAATTTTATATTTGCCATATAAAATAAGAAAGAAGATATGTATGGTACCTACCCTTGATGATTTCCGTGAAACATATTTTGTGCATTGCCATCCATCAGTTGATAAAAATCGTTATAGTAAATATGCCTCGTCGCTCAGACTCTCACCTACTTACTTACAATTCTGTTTGTTGCCCTATACGACGTTTTTAAAATAATGAGACAGCAAATAGCATAGCGTTCAATACGTATTGGATCTACCTTAACGAATTTCTTTAATACATTTTAGTTGTTAATATCGTTCATCTTAACTTTATTAAATCGAAAAAAATGATCGATATAAATTAATAGATCAATGAAAATAAAGTGCAAACAATGCGAAATGTACAAAACGACACACACCACAAGTTAAAATTTTAATAAATAAATAAGTTATTGGTATTGTTGATATTTAAAAATCTAAATCAGAATAATATTTTACTGTCTTCAACTATTACACACAAATATTATTGTTGTATTAACAATCACTGATGAAAAGTCGTTATTCTTCCGATTTTGTCGCCACTTTGGCTTACATGTTCCAAAGTCTTTCTTTTACTCGACCAATAGAAACCAACCACTTTACCACTTTTAGTCGTTCTATTTGCAACTAATAAATAGAAAAATCGAAGACGGGATTTTATTACAATACAATTTTTTGATTTCAAAATAAAAGCCTTTAATATTTTTATGTCGAGATATTTTAAAATCCCAAAAGCATTGAAAAGATGCAGTTAACAGTTTAATGAGTATTTTTTGTGCAAAAATTAAAGGCTTCTTGACATTCAAACTGCATCTGGAAAAACACAAATAATAAATTGTTAGTTTGATTAAAAAGACATTGTTAGTTTCTTTAAAAAGATATAAACTGTATAAAAAATTAAGATATTAATATATATATATAGTATATAGTATAGTAATTAAGATATATATATATATATATATATGTATATAGTATATAGTATAGTAATGAAGAGATTAATATATATATATATATATATATACAACATTGAATTGACTGCCCGTCAGCAACATAGTTTTTGTTCTGTTCTCTTATTACCTGTAAAATATATGTACCTGCTAAGCATTAATTAATTTTTTTCTCAACTGGACTAGGGCTTTTAATGAAGCATTTATATTATTACTATAGATTGTGAAAGTGGTGCTCGCCATTAGGCCCTTTAAAAGTTTTGGTTATGCGCTTTTAAACGATTTTAGTTATTAATTATTAAGACAAAACTCATTTTCGCTTTGTTCCTCTTTATTTTTAAGTTTAATCTATGTATCAAGACTTCTTTTTTGTGCAGATTTCTATTCCTGGGTGGCAATAAGACCTTTTAAAAATAACTCTTTCTTCTACGGCGTCACTTACTAAATAGTTCACTGAGTTAAAAATGTACAGCCATGGCTGACGCATTATCGAATCCAATGATGGAAAATTTAGAAGCCAAGTTTTTGCACGGAAAACGGTGGGTGAGAGGGGGGGGGGGGGGGGGGGGGGGGGGGGGGGGGGGGGGGGGGCGTTGCATCGATGGAACAGTGAATAACGAACAAAGAGCTAAAACTAAGTTCTGCTTTAAACTTCTAGCTGATGGAAACAATTCATTAAAGAAGGTTTTGATGGTAAGTATTCATCATTCAGTAAAACAGTCCGCGAATGATGCTTGCGAACAAATAATTTAATTTCATGTACATTTCGTAACCGAACTTAACGTTATTTTCCTTTGAATATGATAGTGCACTTTCATGATCCACAAATTTTTCTCTCGATTTTTTTATTAGGCCATGACATGAATGATTTAAAAAGAAGGGAAATTGATGCAGAATGCCGCCTTTTTAATAATTACTTGACCTTAAAATATTTATTTTGAAATTACACAACATAAAGATGAAAATTTAAGTTATCTATTGTTTTCATTGTGTTATGCGATAATGAAAATGTTCATTACAAATTTTAATTTTTATCTTTCTGTTTTTTTGATTTTTCGGTATGTAAATTAAAGTTGACACGGTGAGGGAAAAAATTTGCCCAACCCTGATTTAGCACTTCGTTCGCTCTGTAGTTGTTGGTGCATCAATATTTAAGGGGAAAAGCTATACGCTTATGATTATTAAAAGAATTTGTCTTTCCAAAGAATCTATGAAAACAACACATACAGCGTACAGCGTCACCCCTCAAAATTGCTGCAGATTCTAAAGAAACCACCATTTCACTTCATTTCTTATAAAAATTATACGAAAAAATTTGCAGTGTGTCTTTTTCCCTCCGAAAATCACTATACTTGAAAGAAAAGTGTTTGAACAAATGTTGTAAGAACTGTTATAATAATATATTACGGAAGTTAAGATAAATTGTGAGATTTCTTTTTGTTAGTCTCTGGTAACTGCAACCTGTGACTTTCTACGGTTTTAAAGATAAAGTTTTAAGCTGGGCGCTAACATGTGACTCTGCTTTAAAAAAAGACGTGTTACCTTTCATTTCGACGCGAATTTGCAAGCTGCACCTTATATAACTATTTTTCTAATTTTTTTATGACTGCTTCTTATTTCTAACGCATCTTTGCGACTTGCACACAGGCGAAACCATCTGAACCGTCGACAATGTCGAACAGATTTGTTTTGTAATAAACTTTTTGAACTTGGAAACTTGCCGCTAAAGGTCAGTAGTATTCATTTTTTAACATCTAGACCAAAAATTCAAATCTTTTTAAACGTGTAGCTCACAGCATTCAAAATTAAAGCTAAGGATTCGTTTGTTAGTAGTACTTCAATTGCAAGTGAAGCGTATACTGATGCTCTATAAATAACTTCATAATTATATTCGCAATTGAAGGATACTCACCGATGTTTTCAATCAAAATTCAATTTCATTCGCGCCGTATAATACGAAAAACACCTGCAGCGTAAACATAACAAAATTCTTACCTACACTTTTGCGTTCCTGACATAAAGCCATAGTTTCATTTTTACGGTTTTTAAGGAAAAGAAGCAATAAGACATTTTCTATGTCGATTTATTACTTTAAATTTTCTGGTAAGTGCATGAAGCGTAAACTTCAACTGAAAAACTAATCTACAAAAAACATAAAGCTACTAAGTGATCGTATTGACGGTGAGGCCGTTTGTCTGTAAGCTGCCACTTCATATGTTGCAACTGAACAAAGGATGGCGTCATCTAACATTTTTGTTATCAGGGAAGACCATCTTCTAACAGGAATGGATGAGATCTTGGCGATAAACAGGGTTAGACGGTTATCTTCTTAATTATCAGTGAGACAAAACGCTGAATATATTAATCTTCCTTAAAAAACAGAAACAAGAAAGGCCAAGAAAATGGCGTCAATGTCTTTCGGCTCTTTATACCAACACCTCTTGTAATATAACAGTCGTCTGTAACGGAGTTTACTGTGCTTGAAGATTGGTTAAGCCGTTTATAGAGGACTTTTGCTTTACAAACCAAACTCGAATCTAAATAACCGCGCACTAAATCCGTGTAACTCGATTGTTAGTCATACGATGCAAATAATTTGGTGTCTACCTAAGCAAGAAAGAAGTAAATACATGTGTTTGCAAAATTATCAGCGGTATTTTACATCAGGTACATGCCGTAGCCTAACGTATTAAACGCAGTATCGCAAAACAGTTTATCGAATTTTTTAACGAACACAATTGGTATAGATACTGTCATATTTACCCTTGATGTTAAACCCGGTATTCTCCGTCTCTGTATCCATTCATATATGCCTGTTCGTGCCTTTCTTACCTTCAAAAAGATCATGTCCGCTGGTGAAATTACATGCCACGCAAACTAGTGTATTTTGAAAAAAATACACTCGAAGTATATGCAAAAGGTGAAAGATAAAATTATACGTTGTCTTGCATCCGTATAACAAAGACTTATTTATGGCGCATTTTTCATACAAAATATATCAACGCTTTTAAACATTTTCATTTTATTATATTTCATAATGTTTTAAAACAATTCAACAATGCCAAATGATGATGATGATGATGAATAAAATTACTATTGTTGAAATAAAAATAAAATACTTCACAGAACAGAATGAAACTCAAATATATCACATTTATTGATTTCTTATCATCGAAAAACAAGCGAAAGACGTATGTAAAGCAACAAATAAAATCGCAAAAAAAGGTCGATATTATTTGTCAAGAAATTTATAGTGGAATGATAGTACTAAAGCCGAAGTATAGAAAACGCCACACAGACAAGAATATTTCTTTAATGATCCCAATACATAAATATTCTCAAGGAATTTAAAAAATAAATTTGTAAACTTAGACTAATTTTGCCAAAGCCAAAAATTTTTTTCTTCATTTTTCTATGAAACACAGAGAGATGAATTATAAAAAAAGATAATCCAATATAACAGACACCGATTTGTTTACTTTTTAAAATATATGTGAGCAACCATAATGATTATTTGCATTTCAATTCAAATTGTTTGTTTAACTTATTTATTGTCTGTATAAATTAATTTAATTACTATTAGCACGATTTTACGTCTTCTCCTGGCATGTTAACAGATACAAAGCAAAAAATTTTCGTATGTCAGTTTAGGAAAACTAGAGAACAATGAGAGCATTCTTCACGCTCTGCTCTCTCTCATCTACGCCTTAGTTCAAGATTCGAGAAAAGACGTGCGAAAGTGAAGGACAGCCGTATGCAATAACAAACGAAAACATTAACTACAATACTAGCATCATCCGTTATTTCTAGCAACAAATGCAAAGCATAATACATAATATAAACAAAAATATACGCAGGAGCAAATACATCCATCTGCGAATTCGATACGACGCACAAACTCATGCGAACGAAGTATTAATGTCTGCAACTTTATCAAATTCGAATTTAAAAAAACATTAATTGTAGTTTTTGTTTGTTTGATTAAAGGCGTGTCAATCCGTCGTTCAAAACTATCTTTAGATTGAAATTTCAGTTTGCTCTGCATTTGCACATTTATTGCAGGATTTAGATAAAAAGTTTTCAGCGGGCATTGGCGCATTCATTAGACGACCATGAAAATTTTCGATAAGCATAATATTTCTTATGCTTTTACATGTTTCAGATCATAACCTAACTTATTTTACCCGAAGAGTACCCAGTAGAGTAATTTCCCTTGAAAGAACTTTTTCCCGATGGTCGCTCAAGAAATACCAAAATACTTCTATTGGCCTGGATTATATCCACCTAGTTATGCACACTTTTTCATACGTGCTTCTGAGTGTTGCAAAGAGAAAGTAAAGTGCCCTGAACGAAGTGAATGCATAGCGAATACTCTATAAACTTTATATAAACGTTATATAAACATACCTTATATTTGTAAATTTGACTCATTAAACTTAATTTTCTGTTAGTGAGCTGCTCGTTTCCTCAATATTTTATATTGTTTTCCTTTCTACTACGACATTTTTTTTTGACTAGATATTACTCCTAAGTGTGATTAAATAATAAGGTCTCCGTGTTGTAAAGCTGAACAGGTAGAAATCAAAATATTTTAAGCAAGTGAACATTCATTCAATGATATGTATATTTATTTGCTTCCTCCAAATAGTATTCAAGCACATCATATCATCTAATAAATCTCCGGACTGACACATAGCGCCGTTGTCATACCCATATGATTTCTGGATAACAGCAATCTTCAAACGATATGTGTCAAAATTTCATGCCGTTTCGGCCATCAGTTCACAAGTTTCTGGTTCAGTCAGAAAGGTGTGATGTGGCGTCCGTCTCATTAGCTGCCAAAATCTGGAGAAACTTCTAACACTCAACCGTACAAACAATACAAGAAATAAGATCGCCACAGGTATGCTAAAGTAATCTAATTTCAGGACAATGCACAAGCACATCCAATTAGCCATATAATAATAATGTAAATTTGTAAATTTTGATCACAACTTCTTAATTGATTAACAAATATTGCAAGCAGTATTTGGCAGATTATAAAAAATTTTATACTAAAGTTGGCGCACTTTTTTTTAACCCTTTGCATTCGGCTGGCCCCTATGAAAGGACAACGCAAGTCTATACATATCACTTGTTTACCCCCTCTGAGCGGACATGATATTTTGTTAGCCATTACAGACAATGAAATTATTCCACCGCAATTTTTTAAGAAACACGTGTTTTCCTGTAGTTTTCTGTTAAAATGGCACAAAAAAACTAATGGAAATATGATAAAATTAACAAGATGTATGATAAATAAATCAACCGTTTTACACGTCGAAAAAGAACGTGTGAAGTGCGTTCACGACGGACTGTACACTTCTCTGATCCGTTGAGTATATTCCAAATGTGGGAGAAAGAAAACGGGATTGTATTGTCTGTTCCGAAAGAAAAACACCAGGCGAAAGGCGGCAAACAACATTTTATTGTGAAACACGTACAAATCAACCCGCTATGCATATTGGGAATTGCTTTAAACTTTACCATACTGTAGAAAATTATAAAAAATAAATTTTAATATTTTTTTATAAATATGTGTTCTTCAATGTCCACAAATTCATATAAAACAAATTTCATTACAATCCCTTACTTGGTTCTAAAATTATACTGTATAATATCACGTTTCCTGGGTGTACGTTTTCGTTAAAAAGTGGCGTCGAGTTGCTGATAGGTAACATCCGAAACGGTGCCGAGTGCATAGAGTTAAATTAGTGCTGTTAAGAAATCCTACGTGTTTCAATCGGTTGGGAATTAAGACAAGTTAATCGTACGACCAAGGGGATAGTTACAAAAAATTTTGCTTTGCGCTCCTTTGTTTTGAAAAAGCTGTTAACATTTCTTGTAAATGTAATAACTGTTTTTGTCGTCAAGTATATCAATTTTAACAATGGACAAGGCAATCCAAGGTAGCCATTGTAATACTACATACATAACTATGACGAGCTAGTTTTTGATTTCATTTTCAATAAACGCGTTTTGTATAAATATATCCTTCAACCTAATGCACATGGTTGTGGGAAGCAGCTAAGACTTCTACGATGGAAATACTTAAATCTCAGACTATTCGACGTATTGTTAATGCTGCGTAGTTCAATAGCAACAGATGCCTTGGGTTCTCCATTTGCTACAAATCGAAACCAACGCTCTTCTGTAAAATATCTTGTCAGAGCAAGTAATTACGCAAATCCATTGGCAATACTTCTACTAGATGAATCCAGTGGGTTGCAAAGATTGAAATGGTATCATATACTGGATCTTCCATTTAAAAATGAATTTATTTTTGTTGCTTCAATTATTTTTATGAATTTTCTAAGTTTACATCGCTTCTTTTTACTTATTTAAACATCATATCAGTATTTCTATATTGTTTCAAGTGGAGCAAAGTAACATCTGTTATCTTGCTTACCAGGCATTTACTTATTTTCTTCTTAGATAGTCTATAAATTAAATGTCACAGAAAAAATTTCAATGTTTTGATTATAATTGTATAAATAAAATTTTTACATAAAATGCGGGGAAAAGCGCTGGTCTTTACTAAATATAATCAAATTTCCATGTGCTGCCCCGGTAAAAAATGAAACGCTAAGATTTCATCCCTTCGCTTGCGATACTAAAAAAGTTAATGTAACATCCAGAAAATAGTGAAGGCAGCAGTTAATAAATTTCCTGGTGTGAACTGCACTACCCATACTGTTATTTTATTAAAGACATCGCACGGCATCTTTTATTCTGTTTGCAAAAATTTTGATCACCAACTTCCACATAAAATAACAGTTTTCCCTTTAATATTAGATTTATTCAGCGTACAACGACGTTCCAAATTCTTTTATTGTTTATTTGAAAAGATCTGCTGCCGAAGCCCACCGAACACGTTCAGAGGCTTATGGTGGTGCTGCTTCATCAATTGTCGGTTTTGGATTCAACGGTTTAAAAGTGGCGACACGAATGGACTGATTAATGCCATTTTTTGACAACTTGTTGCAAGAGTTGTTCAGAATACACTGTTGTAGTTCGAATGGGAAGTTCTGCCACACCCAATGTACTCACCAGACATGGCGCCTCCTGATTACCACTCAGTGCAGCAGTGTTTGGCTGGCGCGCGGGTTCGCAAAGTTGAACAGATACGAAACCAGTATAAGTTCTTTCGACATGATATGGCCATGTTGCCAAAAATATTGTAAAATGTCGAAAATGGTGGAAACTATTTTTAGAAATATATATTGTACCAATTTTCCACAATAAATGCCTTTTTCAAGCGAATAAATGATCAAAATTTTTGCAAACACCTAATAAAAGATATACTTTGTTCAAAAATGAAAAGTATTTATAAGTAAACGTGTACAAAAATTTTCCGCCACGCACTCTTGCGTTTGGCAAGAGTAGTCACATTAACGCAATCGTCAAAACGTCGATTACAACTAACCACCGCTATGATTTGAGAAATAATGAAAAATACTAAAAAAGATTGTAGAGAAATTCACAGAGAGTAACCAATTGTAAACTAGAAAATAACGTAGAAAATGTACTACAAGAAATGAGAGAGTGAGCGAGAATGACTGTGCGTATTAAAATGGTCAAAAGATTAAACTAAGCATTTTAATTTAAATTTTTTAACTAAGCAGCGCCGACAATCGATACCTTGCCCGTATTTTAGAATCCAAAGCTAGGAACATAATAAAAGTACGGAAATTTAGCCGAATAAAGACTTTATGAAGCACCGTTATAATAAGGAGGAAAATCAAAAAAGGGCTCAATGTGGTCGGAATTTAAAACAATAAATTTACGTGCCAAGTCACAAGTGTGCATCAATTTTCATCAAAAAATATTACAACTTTTAATATTATTTGCAAGAAGATCCATGTGACAACATATTATTTTTCATTTTTTGTTGAGAAATATTAAAAATTGTACACGTTTTTCATTTTTTTGAGACAAGGAGACAAATTGAATCCGATTGCTTTGAAGTAATGAAAATATCATTGAGCGTTGCATAGGCTCGCAAGAAACTTGTGTACCTTTATGGAAGTATAAAAACAGTATCGAAAGATAATAAGAGGGCAACGCTTTATAAAAAAAAACAGATATTAAACGAAGCAAATTTAATATGTGAATACTTGTCAGGTGCCGATATAAATAACTTTTTTTTTCGATAATAACACGGCAAATGACACAAACAAAAGAAGGAGCACGCCAATCTACTACAATAAAAATGTACACATTTAGTGGTGTACAAAACACAAATGAAGTAAGAAATTATACCAAAACATTTTTTAAATTTTTTTCGAGTATTTGAAAAAGTAATTAGTAGCTGTGAAGCATGTATGCGTGAACACTTGTTTTATTTTAAATTTGTTAAAGTATTAGAAAAGTACAACGCTTAGGATTTACAGACATGGCAAAATGTTTTTTATTTTTCTGGATTTGACGTTTAAAATTAAAGACAATTATCTTTTTGAATCATCCCGGTCTATACAGAATCGGTCCATATGCTACTCGAGTTAATTAGTTTCATTAATATATATAAATATAAAAATTCGAACGACAGGTACGCATCGATAAAAACCGAAATTTTGATTGCATAAATTTGGAACACGACAACAAATGTTCGTTCTGGTTTATTTAATTGCTCCAAGTACTTTTCTATTTTTGATATATTTTAAGAAGGCGGTTGCGTTCATTTTGCTGGACGATTTCCACATGTAAAAATTATAACGAAATGGGAAATACGATGCACTTTCTAAAAGTTTTCAAATTGTAACAAAATTGCATTTTCGACAATCATTTTTTACATTTATTGTTTAAATTAAAGAAATATGCTGCCGAGGCCCATCGAACATTTTCAGAAACTTACGGTGATGCTGCCATCCATCCCAATTGCTGTTTTTGGTCTCAACGGTTTGGAGGTGGTGATTTTAATGTCAATAACAAAGAACGACCCCGAGAATCAAAAAAAGTTCGCAAATAGTGAATTGCAAGGTTTATTGGCCGAAAACGATGCCCAAACTCTTAGCAGTCAAGAAATCAAAAGTTTCTATACAATTCCATGCGAAGAGAAAGATCCAAGAGGGGGGAAAATGGCTACCATATGAATTGACTGAAAACGTCATTACGAACCGTTTCAGTCTCGCGGTAGCATTGCTTGCCTGCCGAAAAAGAAGTGTTTTGCGTCGCATGGTGACTGACGATGAAAACTGGACCTACTCCCAAGCGCAAACCCTTGGATTAGTTCAAAGAACAAAAATATAAACGCACTTATGTAGTTGACATAAATAGCTTTTAAGCTTTTAAAATTTTCAAATGAAGTGCGTATATTATCACTAGACTTCAGTTAAATATAATAAACATAAATTAATCAATAATTACAATGTATTGCCTCTCATACTTTGCATCAATTATTTCCTTAATTTCATGGACTGCTTTTATTACTCTTGTTACCTCGCAAGCTCACTTCGTGCACGTCTCTGAAATAGAAGGGACCACGTGCAGAGTTTATGCCACAAGAAAAAGAAAATTAAAAGAAAGATAACGTTATTTTCTTAAACCTGAGGTTTCTTAATACACCTCTATAGAATGCCCAGGACTTAGGTAAAGAATATAAACAAGTTATCTTAGCCCTTTTTTTTGGGTATAATAATATAAAGCGAGCATAAATAAAACCCCTTTACGTCTGTTATATACATAAGAAAACATTTTAAGTTCAAATAACTTGGTTATTGTTATGTCTGCAGGTCCGCGCATTTATAAAACTTAAAATCAATATGGAGCGTCTTTGTCAGCATATCCATATTAATCAGTCCTATTATTATCCCTATTGGACCAGTCGGCAGGTGCATGGGAGAGCGTGTGCGTACCTATTTGTATAAGATGGTACAAGCGAGAAAATTTAAATATAGGAAACCACACGGATGGGGGTACACACCGTTACACGTCTTTTAAAATATAACCAAATCGAAAAAATTTGTTTTAAAAAAAAAAACAATTTTTTTTAGGTCTTGGGCAACGTGTCAATCCAACCCAAAAAAAATATGAACTAGCTTATTGTTACATTAAAGTGACCATTGGACGGCTTAAGAGACATGTATTACTTCGTTACAAGGCGAAGAAAGTTAGGTTTAGTTTAACTGATTAACTAATAATAATAATTGTTAATGTAAAAATAGAAAAAGTATAGTTCTTGATTTAAAAAAAAAGAAAAATAAACCAACATTCTATAAATGTCACACAAATGTTCATTCTTTTTCTACTTTTCACTACAATGCACTTATATTGACCTTTGAAGAACTTGTGAAATTTACATTGTACTATGAATAAAGAAATAAATGAATAAATAACTGTTCAATATTCAAAAGCTTGAGAAGTGAAAACAAAACCAATGCTCAGATTTTTATTCGCGCGACATGTTTTAAAGGAAAAGCGCCTACATACTGCTTCTTTTTCTGCCCAAGGCATCTAATCATTTTAATAATACGCAAAAATGCATGCGTTCCCTTTTCTGTCCACGTAAATGTATCGATGATGTATTAATATCCACAACAGGGAAAAGCTAGCTAGCTACTATATTACTTAGTTATTCTTAATTAGTTACTTTACGTTTTAAAAATGTATTTGGGATTTAGGCATATAATTCCTTTTCTTAAGCGTTACGTTCATAGAAATAAATGAGAGCGAGTTGATAAATTCTTAGATAAATGAGAGTGCATTGTAAACGGCGACCTGATATAATAATAAGAATCAATTTCTTCTTCAGCTAAACTGGCATAATTCAGCACAATAACCTGATAACGAAAAACCAAATTTCTGCCGCAGAAAACTATATCTAGCATATAGAAATAAAAAAGTAAACTACAACATAATTTTTTTATGGCACGATGTGAATGTTTCGTTCCGGTGCGTTCGACAGTAAAATATTAAAATCTCATGCAAATTAATTTACTAAACTAAACAAAATGTATTTGCAATTTTATGGACAGATTCATTGTAAGTTTTATTTATTTTATACATTAACTTGCTGCCTTGGAATCGTTAAGCGTTTGCTTTTCCTGCATCGATTTCTTCAAATGTGTAATCCCAACCGAAACAGGCAATAACGAAACAGATACAACTACACTTACAAAATTATGAGAAATCTCGCAATTAAGCAAAAAAGGAACTAAAGTGGTGGCGAAAGTCGATGTGAAGTACAGGTGCAGTGGTAATAATAATAATATCACACGTTTGCATTATCGGAGAGTAAGGAACAATGGGAAATGGCAGACGACGAAAATGTTGCAGATCAACTAATGAATACATATCATCTTACATGAGTAAAAATAATGCAGAAAAAAGCTGAGGACAAAAATGAAAGAAATAATCAAGCCGATTACACAACCACATACGCAAATATATATATCATAATCAAATATGCTTACTTTTCGTTTTCCCTAGGCCGTTCTTATAAAAAAATAATAAGTCATTAAAAGCGAATGCGCTAAGTGAATACATGCTAAATTTTGTAATAGAGTAAGCAAATACACGTTCGAATCAGTGTACACACTCAGAAACAGTGCAAACACAAATTGTACTACTGAAAACTTCCAGACAAAGAAAAATAACTCTAATCCGTAGCAACAAACAAAAATCAATTTAAAAAGACAGCAGTTAATATGCAAAATAAAAAGAAGAATCCAAACGGCAAAAATCTATTATAAATATGTACATGTCAGTATATATATCGGTCTATAAATACGCTCACTTTCCATGCTAAACCACAGCGTGAAAAACGTATCTGCGAAATATTCGAGGGTACAAGAGCTGTTTTCATATACAATTTCCTAAGATATACAAAATTTCTAAAATTTTCCCTTGTTTACAGTTTATAATAAAAACTTTCGTGTTGAAAGCAATTTCGAAAATTTTATTTAATTTTTGACGTTTTCTTTTAGCACACAATCCTTATGCGTTTTTGCTGCACATTTTTCACTTTTTCACTTATGTTTAGATTTAGAAAATAAATGAGTTTATTTTACTTATCCTCACCTTCAACATATTTTCAGTTAAGATATTAATGTTTTTTTTTGTCAAATTAATTCTTTGAGAAGACGAAAAATTGTAATGAAAAGCCACACAAATCAAAAAAAAAAAATTTTTAATTCGTTTAGTTCGCGTCGTAAATGTCGCGTTCGTTAACATCGTCATTTTCTATGTTGTTGCTATTTCCTCAACAGTAACATTGGTGGTGCCTCAGAGTACAGAAATTTTTTGTCGCTTCGTTTTTAGTTTTCTGTAAAAAATCTTTTCTTTTGCTTAGATCACACACTCAAACACATATTGGCTGCAAATGTATATATATTATATACGTATATACATAAGTACTATTCATGCAAATTTTCACCTTTTGCAATTTCCATGTATACCCGAATTTCAAAATCTTTTTCAGATTTAACTTTTTTGGAAAACGCTTAAATTCTTGGGTACTCCATGTCTTATTACTTGTATATGTGATTTTTAACAATTCTTTTTATTAATTTCCACATTTATTTATGTTTCACCAAATTTTCACTCGCTACTCTAGAAAATTAAATATACGACCACATTAAAGACCACCATTTTGTTATCTAGCAAAGAGAGCGCAAACCATCTACTAAACAGAGTTGTATTTTCCCGTTTAGTGTAGAAAAGCTACAAGAAAGAAGTGAACGATTTTTTATCACTGAAAATTACTAATTAGGTAATAATATTGCTGCTATCTACTTTAATTGCTGAAGACAAAGAGAAAATAAAACAGAGATGTTATAAACACTATTAAGAATTATTACTCTGTACAATTATGAATGGTAATAAATTGACCAGTGTTTATGCTGGTTAGTCTCTTTACTTACATTTTTTCAATTGCAGGAGATGATAAACAATTATTTTTTTTTTCATTTGTATTCATAAAAACAGAGATGTTATTAAAACTTAAATCTGTTGGAATATTGCCGGACTAGCGTACATTTTCTGTCCAAAAATCTTGGCGATGACCATTTTTTTACGAGCAATAATTAATACATCTGAGTGACCTTTAGTGTCATAAATAATATAAAAACATGACGATATCATAACGCAATTGTGCACTTCTAATTATTGAATATAAATAATGCGAAGAAAACGCTATTTTTCATTACAATACTTCATTATTATGTGGACGGGAATACCTATGAAGCCGAACCAGGACCGGCAGATGCAAATATCTAAAATTGTTTTTATTTGATTTTATTATCCATTAAGTTTATTAAAATATAAAGAAATTCAATTAGACCAAATAATTTGTAAATAAACGAAAATAAATGATTAAAGTAGTCTTTTCTTTTTACTTGGCTGATCTTCATGGTCTGGATCTTCGTGGATATTTGCTCCTAGGATAATTTCTGCATTATGTCCCAAATCATTTTTTTCTTCAGAACTGTCAGAAAATATGACAGGTCCGGAAGTCTTAATAAACATTATGGTTTTACCCAAACGCCTGCATTCTGTACGAAAAGTTCACTTCCATTTACTATTTTTCAGAAACTATAAAACCACAACTTACCGGCTCTTAAGAATAATTGTCTACCAAATCGGTTGATAGCACAATTCGCTTGGTCCTCGGACAAACTAAATATATACGCCCTTTAAAAAAAATATGTAAGATGAAAGATGTATAATGAACACTTTAGAAATATAATAACGTAATTACAAATTTGTCACATCTTGGGGACCACGCAGCTCAAATATATTATTGGCACCACTGCTGATTATGATATTTTTTGATTTGCCTTTAATAAAATAATTGTGAGCAATTTTAATCAAATCTTTGCGGACCGCAGTATTAGTTATACATGGGGAATATTTTATTTCGAAGAATAAGCCTCTTTTTACAGCTAATTGATAGGCCTTGCGACTAACGAAAATGTGGTTACTAGCATCAAAGGTTAGTAAATCTCCATTAAATGAAGTGCAACAATGCTGATGGGATAAGATTATAAATTTCTCTATATATCACATTAAAATGACGTTAACTTACCGCTAACGCAGCTTCAGTTTTGGGTTGTCCAGCAATAATATGGAATTTTCTTAAATTTATCGAATTCGTCTGAAGTTGCAATCATATTAGATTTAGCGCTTTGTAAACTTATAAAGTGTAAACATACCATAGCATGTGTGACCAATGCATCTGTATAGCATATAGTTATACGTTGTAGGATTTTCAATTTATTTTGAAAGTGTGTTTCGAGCCATATGAGATCGTGAGGCTTGGGAAAGACATCACCTAAACGCTTAATATTTTCCCTTTTACTGTGATCAAAGAATAGCTCGATAGCTATAGTTTTATAGCCCACTATATGAGCGATGTTTAGTAATTAGCCAATTCAACTTATACATTACTTACAAACGAACAGCTTTTCACATACTTCTTTAAGTAACACTTTATCTTCATTAAAAGGTATGCAAAAATCATAGAATTCCTTAGTTTCTTCCATTTTTTACATTTAAAAAAAAAAAAAAACTTAGAAACGTAAGCACGCGTTTGTTTACAAAAAGATTCGAACAATGGTGCAACGCTGATATTTTAAAATGCCTCTATGTAAAGAAAGTGAAAATAACAAACCATATCGAGACGATAAATCAGTTTGAAATAACATACGATCTTCAAGCAGCAATTCTTTAAGTGGATAATACCTTTCCTCTGTGAAATAAATCTAATAATGACCAAAGGTTCTGTTATAATCTGCCGTAGCAGCGATGTTTGGATCCAAACTTGTTCCTTTCAACATTTTAAAGTGCTACGACATACCGTTTGACATACCTATATTAAATTTGTCTGATAACAACACACAACATTCACATTAAAAAAATAAAAACCGCATTGTCTCACACGGTAGAGGAATAGTACATTTTATATAGTTTGATAAAAAAACCCAAGATTTCTGTTTAAGTCTGACGTAAGACCCAAAATTCGTTCTCTTATATTCCAACAGGTGGTCGAACTCATTTCTCATTTACATATATATATATTTTTTTTTTGTTTGTAGAAAGAAATGGATTAGGCCTGTATGTTTCACTTTAGACCCATAATCCAATAACGTAATTTAAGTTTTTAATTTCAAAGTTTTAAGAATTATTGGTGATGTCGAATTATTTGATGATTTTTACTAGACTTTTTGATTTTTGATTTCTAGGTTATGTTTGACTAATTGGTGATGAAATTGCTTTTGTTCAGTTGAGTAACGTGCTGAGGTTGGTTGTGAATACACCAGCGACAGCATGAAGACTCTCTCATTTATATAGTTTGATAAAAAACCCAAGATTTCTATTTAAGTTTGACGTAAAACCCAAAATTCTTTCTTTTATATTTCAACAGGCGGTCGAAGTTTGATAAAAAAAAAACAACTGATTCCAACTTTTAAAACTCTTTGCAATGGCTAATATAACAACAACAAGCATGGCCGAGTAAATGCAAGTATGGCGGCGCAGATGCTTGTTGTTGTATGCCGCGAATATGAGTGCAGGTATTCAATAAATATTGTTTTTTTTTCTGCACTGCTTGGAAATAAGAAATTTTTTTTTTTTTTATCAGGCTCATGAAAATATGATTTTATTATATTTCAAGGATTTTTTTCAGGGATATTATATTATGATAGTGTACGTTAATTCACAACTAAACTGGTGGGTATATGGGGTAGATGTACACAATTCGAAGTTTTATTAACTGACTGACCTCCAGGGCCGATGCCTCGAGTAAAGTGTTCCTATAATAATATAACTTAATATACTGTTGCGCTCATTATACAATGCAATAAAAACTGATTATTATTATTCTGTGGCCATGCCTATCCAACACTGTAGTGTACCTCAATTTAATTTTTTTCCCAATAACTTTATAATGTATAGAAACAAACTTCCTTAACTCCATAAAGTGTATAAATTCATGACCGGTATCAAAATGGGACTGCATGTAAGCCTATTCGCCTGTTCATCTGCCCATTTGTGTGATATCCGTGGTAAACGTTTTCCCGTTAGCGAAAAGCAAGATATCGGTTATAAGTTTGCAAAAGATTTTAAAAGTGACCTAAGCTTTTTAAAGCGCACATCTACAATGCCATGCCGATGCGACAAAAACTTTTATTAGGAGAATAAAAAAAGACATAAATATTTATTTATTCAAAAATAAAATAATTTTACAAATCTGAAAAATAAATTAACAATGGCGTTTAGTGAATTTAGCCTTAATTTTTTTCCAGTTTTCATTTTTCATATTGCGACAGATATTTCCAGTCTTTCACATGCGCGCGTCGATGTGTTCCGTATACGTTTGTTGTTGTTAAAGTTTTTATCTCCGTTTCTATGGCTACGTGCGTTCCAAAAGCGGAAAACACGCGAAAGTTGACTGAATACGTCACTGATCAGGAATATATCTACTTTCTTGATGTTAGAAAGTGAAGAACAAATATTGCATACCCTCAACAGTAATTTTCTTGTGCGCCAAAACAAATAGACAAACAATAGACCTTTCGTATTCGAAAGAAGAATACATTTCGCGAATCTCTGACACATCTGACAGTACTCTACTGCGGGATCTTCCAGAGACGTAATAGATAAAACTGTTGTATTTATGTATTATTTAGTTAATACACGCAGGTGAATTCAATCACTGAACTTGATTTTTTCGGTATGGGTCGAAATATCTATTAATTAATTTATCATATCGTACCAACAATTTCGTTCAAATTTTTCAAAAATATATTAAGAAAACATATAAAGAACATATATTTGCCTTTTGCCGAATAAAATTCTAGATAACCAGAAAGGACTTTAGTGCCGAGTCTGCCAGTTGACCGATCTGCTAATTTTTAACTGAAATGCTAGGCAGATCTAGAATCTGATAGATAGATATATGTAGGTGTGTTGAAAACATTATTTGTCACGTATCAGTTTTCCTGCATTTCGCGGCAAGGATCGCCGCTCTTCTTCACGCCTTGGAAAAAAAGATCTAATGCGAATTCGCATCAAAAAGTAAATTTTTATGGATTTACTAGCGCTGTACTTATACCCTCTTATGCCTTGCTTGACGAAACATGGTCCAATATCTTATATGAACTAATTGATGTAGTCAAAATTAGATTGGATCGCATCGGGAAACGAATTTCCCATGTAAAATGCTGTGGTCCTCAACATGCTTTCGTTTGCATGCAAAATCGTTTGTTTTGTCACATTTTTCATCATTGTTAAGGCTGCGGAGCACAATGAAGGCAGTTCGTTCAATTCAACCGTTATTATTGGAAAAATTTTTCTTTTTGATGGCTAGTGTCGCTACAACTCCCATAAAGCTAGTGTCTTTTTTTTATTTTTTATCTATTTATTTATTTGTTTATTTACTTACACATGAAGCTTAGCTAAAATAAATCAGCAGACGAATTTAATTTACTCTTAGAGGTAAATCTTAAACTAATTATTATTAAAAAATAACCCATATATGTATATATAAAGAGAGTAAACAAACAAAAAAGGAATTCATGTATAAATAAATAAAGAAGAAAAAAAAACAAAGCATGTACACAACTAGACAACAGAGACACACACACAACCGATACAGATCCAAGTTGCTAGTGAAACTCTGAGCCATTGCAACCATCCAAAAGTTTTGCAATCTATAACAGTAAATATTACCAGCTAATTTTCGAATAATAGTGAGGTGTGAAGATTTCAAGTTAATTGAAATACGATATGGGCAAATCAGGCGTATTGAGCATAGTTGTTTTGGTGGACTTTAAAGAGTCCGATATTGAAATTAAGTGATAGATGTCGTTTGGGTTTCTGCAAACAATTTTGACAAGATTAAACGCTCATAATTATCTTTAATGAAGACAAAGCGCCTAAAGAAGCGATTAGGGACATTAAAGTTTATCTCAAGAAATGTGGGCGGGTCGATATTACCATTTATTAACTTAATTAAGGAGGAATCACAAAGAATAAATCTACGTGTCTCAAGTGAATATAAGTACAACAAAAGCAACCTATTTTCATAAGCAGGCAAAGAGACACGAGTCCCAATCCAAATTCCTAAGAAAGTAAGAATTCCTTTTTGAACGGATTCAATTGAATCTACCTGTCACCTATAGGAAGGACACCACACAACTGAGGCATACTCAACTATTGCTCTAACTAAGGCCTTATATATAGCCTTTTTGTAATGTAAGTTTCCTTAAGCTCTTTGGACCACCTCTTAATGAAACCAAGCTTTACTTAAAGGGAGCTCAATGTGCAAAGTAAAACCTTATTTTTGGCAGAATAGAACCACTAAATCAATGAAATAATCTATGTTTTCCAACTTGTGTGAATCGATGAAATACTTAGTGTTGAACGACTTTGATCTTAAGAAGGAAAGCTTCTTGCATTTTTTTGAATTTAATTTCATACAATTTAACCACCATGTAACCAAATTACTTAAGTCAATTTGAAGGAGATACGAGTGCGATTCCAAGAAAAAAGAAAACAGTTTAATATCGTGCGTGTACATTAAGATGCGCCTGGATATAGTCACCGACTGGAGATTTATAATGCACAAAATGAATAAAAGGGATCCTAAGTGCTGCTTTGAGGAACGCCACGGGAAATTCATCCAAGGTGATAAAATTAAACAGAACGATGAATGATCTCTGTTATAGATGCGTTCTTATCCATTTCACAACTACAAAAGCAAGTCATAGGCCTGGAGTTTGAAGATCAATAAATTATGGTTAAACTTCCAAAAAACAAGTCCAACGATTTACTGAAATCAGTATATACGACATCGTAACAGTTGATCGTCGTTTGAGAAAACCATGCTGGAGTTCAGAAATACAAGATTTGATGGCAAAAGCTAAATGCTTCAATTCGTTCAAACAAAGGTAAGACACTTAACTTGGCGATGCTTCCGTAGTTCTCAATGTGGTGTCTACTTCCACATTTGTGAATTGGAATAAGAAAACTACTCTTGCAACGTAGAGGAAAAACACCTAATTTTAATGTCTGATTAAAAATCGTTGAAATAATACCACATAGTTCGACAGATCATGATTCCAGCATAAATGACGGAATCCCATGAGATCCAGGCGTACAACTATATTTATAGAACACAAGTTAGGAATAAAAACCGAGTTAGTTATCGGATACGGATAGTTAAGAGTTAAATCGGAATCAGCAGTTAAAAAATTTCGTCACAAATATTCAGCAAGGACATTGGATGTTTCAACATCTTAAGAGGACTCGGAGCCATTGAAAGAAACCTGCGAAATGTATGGAGATTTTTTTTTTAGGGTTGACAAACCTAGAAATATATTTAGGATTAAGAAGCAGTGAGGTTTTATCACTTTTCACAAGTTTTTTGAAAACTTTGTTTTTCCTATTTAATACGCTTGTTAAGCCATGGCCGGCACTTTCTTTTAGGGCGAGCCCAACTAGCCACAATGGTTTATTTAGCAATATTTTCTTGTTTTCAGTCGGAACTAACTCGTTAAAAGACGAAATAGCCCTATGTTGAGAGGGAGCCAATTTGAGAATGCTAACACGCTTCAAATTGACGGATGGGACCTTTGCAACAAGATAACTTTTTACGTTATTCTCAAAGGTCTCAGGCGCTAGTCTTTACACGGAGATATTTGAGACGACTGCTGTCAAGCAGCCGTCGTCCGTATTTGGAACGATAGGATTCACGGGCAGAGAATTTTGAGTTAGGGAGAAAATAGAGGAGTGACTGCACTTGCTTGTGCAGCTTGTGCGCCCAGCGTGGTTGTCAGCGGTTACGCCCGAACTGCTAGGGGGAGAGCCGTTATTATTGTTATTAATATTCTTTGGAGATGTAGGCAGAGTAGCCGGAATGGCACCACTGGGAGGAAACGTCCTTGCCACCTTAGCATAACTGACACGAGGACGCGTTCCCGGCTTACGCATTACCAACTGACTTTCAGGCTAGACATGATGTAATTAAACATTCCATGTCAGAAAGCAACAGAGAAAATAGAGTTTGAAGAAAGAAAAACAAAAAAGTTGGTCACGTATTCAAAAATTATTTCTTAAAATGTCACGATCAAAAACGCAGTAAACAAAGAGAAAACCTGCAAAAGCCGCAAACCAACGCAGATATTGGGACACCGATACGCAAAAAACAAGAGAACCACTTTTTGACGAGATCAGCAATTGCTGATTGCAAGGACCAAAACGGTATCAACACCAAAAATTCAATATGTTACAACAAATTAGCAAATACACACTTTTAGTAATGATTAAGTTTTAAAACCGTATAAAGGAAAAAAATAGAAAAAAAATACATAATTGCTACCCAGAAAGTAAAAAATACGATTATAGCGCGCGCAGGCGGGAGTATGGAAGCAAGTCCTTCAATAAATATGAGAGAAACAAAAACATATTAAAAATCGTTGAAATAATACCACACAGTTCGACAGATCATGATTCCAGTATAAATGGCGGAATCCCATGAGATCCAGGCGTACAACTATATTAAGAGAACACAAGTTAGGAATCAAATCCGAGTTAGTTATCGGCAAAGACATTGGATGTTTCAATATCATAAGAGGACGCGGAGCCATTGAAAGAAACCTGCGAGGGATATATGGAGATTTTTCTTTTAGGGTTGACAAACCTATAAATATATTTAGGATTAAAAAGCAGTGAGGTTTTATCACAAATTTTTTGAAAACTTTGTTTTTCCTATTTAATACCCTTGTTAAGCCATGGCGGGCACTTTCTTTTAGGGTGAGGTTGCTTGATCGGAACGGATGCAGGAATTTTGACACATTATAGAACAATGATAATAGATTTTCAATATTCTTAGCAGAAAAATCGAGCATAATGTGTGGAAGATGAGATTTAAGCAGTAAGATATTGATTTTATTAAAATCATAAGGTGATTTGAGGAAGTTGGATTTGACATATTAAAACGATTCAATGGACCATCATGTATGTAACAAAAGGAAATGCAAATCGCTGGGTGATACGGGTCCTCAGGTGAACTATAAGGTGGACGGCGACTTATAGCTATCTATGAGAAATTAGTAAAGCAAAAATCAAGCGGTCTGCCATTACAGTTAGGAGTATGGTTCTATTGAATTAATTACGATCAAATAATTTAATAGAAAACACAGTAGCTCTATCAGACGTTGAAAGGGGAACCATACAGCCAGAATTATCACTATAACACCGAGAGACTTGTGGCAGATTGAAGTCCTCAAACGCTATGACTATACCAGCAGGGTTAGGCATTTCGGCCACGTCACAAATGAGGGCAGCATTTTTCTTATAAACAAAGGTATCCGCATTTGGGGAAATACAGGACCAAGGTACATATATAATTGTTTACTGGCAATTTTCGTCCGAATGGTAATAGATTCAACGTCAGGAGGATTATGAAATTCACGTGAATAGAACGGGCAGCAGATATGGCAATTACAACACCACCATCAGTGCGATCCAATCGATTCTTTCTAAAATCTTGAAAAGAGTTGTGAAAAAGTTCCGACGAGTGTTAATCAGGCTTTAACAAGGTGTAAGTGAAAACCAAACAGGAAAACTCCGTGCTCGCTGAATTTAGAAAAGTAGAGTGAAAGAACCTTATGGTAAATGAAATTTTTGGGCCTGAAGAAACATTTAATTTTTTGAGAGTGGAAGAACTACCGAATCAGTATTAACGGGGACTATCCTGAGGAGTGAATTCTTTTATTAAGGATCCAACTATCCACAATGGTTTATTTAGCAATATTTTCTTGTTTTCAGTCGGAACTAACTCCTTAAATGCCGAAATAGCATTTTGTTGAGAGGGAGCCAATTTGAGAATGCTAACACGCTTCAAATTGACGGATGGGACCTTTGCAACAAGATAACTTTTTGCGTTATCCTCAAAGGTGTCAAAGGTGGCGCTAGCCTTTACGCGAAGATATTTCCTGTCAAGCAGACGTCGTCCGTATTAGGAACGATAGGATTCACGGGCAGAGAATTTTGAGTAAGGGAGAAAATAGACGAGTGAGTACACTTGCTTGTGCAGCTTGTGCGCGTAGCGTAGTAACCAGCGGATACGCCCGAACTGCGGAGGGCGGATTTATTAATATTCTTTGTAGATGTAGTCAGAGTAGCTGGGAGGAGACGTCCTTGCCAACTTAACATAACTGATACGAGGAGGTGTTCCTAGGTTATGCATTACCAACTGGCTCTCTGAGAACAAAAAACGTTGGAGTTCTTTGTAGGCAAGGACGGAACACTCGCAACCTTAACCGGATTCCACAAGTTTTATCGTTGACGGTGAGGACGAAGAGGAACGGTGGTGAGTAACATGGATGGACGTACGCGATATCGCGAAGACGTGATTTTTTCAAAACTTTCCACACAAAGTCACGACATTTTTGCTTAATTCAGAAAATCCATTCGTTGTCTGCGTGAAAAGCTTATATAAGCCAATATCCCGCTTCCTAAAATCGAGACATGACCAACGTAATCTTTTTAAAGGATCTAGTATTGCATTCGCAGCAGGGCCGTTAATACCTGCATACTTCGCATGACAAAAACTTTTGCAAAGCCAACAAATTATGAGTAGTTCAGAATCAGGAAATGCTTTTGTTCCACATGATGTAAAAAAACGCTCCATGTGTAATATAAGTTTTTTTTTTCACAATCCCTTTTCATCTCTTCGTTGGAAACACGAGCATGCAACCATGCAATGTTATTGTGGAGTTTGCGCACGCTAATGTCAAAATGTTGGAACGAAAGATGGAAAACTGGAACGGCAGAAAGGGAAAAGAGAAAAGAAAACAGTACGGTGGTCTTTAATTTAGACGGAGATTGAATATTCTAGAGTGATGTGCACAAATTCGTTGAAACGAAAATAAAAGTAAAAATGAATAAATAGTTTTAAAAAAATCCCATTTACAAGCAATAAGACATGGACTACCCAAAAATTTAAGCATTCCCAAAAAAAGCTACCTTCAAAACAGACTTTGAAATTCAGAAAAGATGTAAGCAAAAAAAAAAATCTGCATGAATGTTTCAATTCGTTGTACTTAAAAATCACAGTGTTTCTAAGAGGCTTTAATTGAAATTAAAAGTTGTATAAATGAACAAAAAGTGGTGAGAAATTTGCCGAAAATTTTCTTTTATAATATAATATAAAAATATTTTTTATTTTTCTATTCACTAAATATTGTTAAATGAATTAAACAAATTTAAAAAAAGGCATTTTTTTCTTATAACTCATTAAATATTTCCGCAATCTTCATCCACGATTCGCTGTCTCTGTTTTTTTTTTTTTTGTTCTCTTTGCAAAGGCCTTTCTGTCCAGGGTCGCTTAAATGAGGAGACATCATTAATATGATCTCGTTGCATCTTGTAGACAGCGCACACATTCTATGCAGCTGCATAACAGCAACACCGAATAAATAAACATTTAGTGGCAAACATTTCGGACGGAGTCATTTTCTCATTAATTTTGCATCCTTTGGGATTTATTTAAGATCTTATTTGCTACAAACAATGCCTTATAATCGAAGAAGGTTTATGCTTGCTGAGTTATGCTGTTAAATATATGCTTATTTATTTGAATTTATCTTTTCTGTTACATGAATCATGGTTTAAGGCTTTTTGATGTCTAAGTTGAATTTAAATAAGTATAATAGAAATATGTAACTTGTGGCCACATTTATATATAAAGAAAAATTCATGTATAGTTAATAATTTTAAAAATCACTGGTTTGTAAAATACTAATACCCGTATTATAATTGATTTACTTCTTTTTATATGTTACCATTTTTTTTTGTCATTAAATTAAAATAAATACCAATAGTAAATTAAAGTCAACGATAAATGCCAAAAATACTATTTAAATAAATATTATTTTGGAAGAAAAACACAAACCTTTCGAAGCCGAAGGGAGACCAATAGGCAGAGTGGGTGAAGGATAGGTCCAGATAGTCCTCGATCGGTTAGTTAGAGCCTTGTCCGTCTGGTTTTCGGTAGGGGCTAGGTATGTGCAAATTCTTTGCTGTAACCGTCTTAGGAGTGTCCGTGAATAAGTTACAGGACCCCTTCCATATCGCACGAACTAGTTGGACCAGCTACGGCACGTACACTTACCTCATATGTCTCCATTTCTCTTCAAGTGACACCGCAAGGTTGCCGTAAGCTTACTATAGATAACGGTTTTATATTTTAGAGAACTGATAGGACAGATGTAATTACACATATCAAAAAATAACAGATAAGATAGAGATTGTGAAAAAAGAAAAAACGTAAAGTTTTGTCACATACACAAAAATGATGTCTCAAATTACACCTAGTATTGAAGACACAATAAACAAGGAGCAAGACAAAACAAAAACTGTAAACACAAAAAAAACCAGCAAGAGATTTATTGACGATCAGTGGAAGAGAGTCAGGAAGGCCGCGGCACGAAAAATAGTCTAGCAATGGCAAAAGGTGGAGCTCTAGAAAAAACTAGAAGAAACACAACGGTCTTAACCCTAGCAGTGGACGAATCTTCGCCAGCAGCGCTGAAGGGAAACGGATATGTTGCCGGCTATGGTTTCAGCCCAGTTTCATTGAGATCCAGTGGCAAAACCATGGGAACATGTAAAGACGCGAAGGCCGCACAGGACATAGAAGGCCGAAACGGTGACCGGACCACTCCTTGCCTGTCAACGTCCAACATGGGGCATAAGACCAAAAATGGTCTTATACCACCGTAATCTTTCCTATGCTATGCAGCTCCCGCCTGAATGCCCTAAGGTAAAAAAATAAACTTGCATTGACGTGACCGGCAACGTGAAACACTACTTCATGATTGCCCTAGAATGACTGCTCCCCTTCCTATAGCTTTAGAAAAAGAGGCTCACCTGAGTGCACTTAGACTCTGAAATGTCGACAAACTAAAACCGGGAAATCTCTCTGGCTGACTGTGCAGCTAACAAGGGGACTCCAGGGACCCGAAGCTTAATGTGACGTACCAAGAAGACACATTAGTAGGCTGCAATCGTGAAGTCTGCAGAAAAATCGGAACGCCATTAGAATCAATGTGCAGGACAACGACAGGCAAAAATATTCATAAAATCTTCCGGTATGCCACTATTGGAACTAAGAAGAAGCGATCTGCATTTGGCCATAGATTTCTACTCGGGTCATAATTCCCTCAGGTACCATATGAAAAACATGGCTATATCGGATACCGATTTATGCAGATTCTGCCAAGGGACGAATTAGTCGTCCCATAACATTTCCTGTGAATGTGACGCCATCTGCAGAATCACTGACGGTATGTTGCTCTGCACTAAAGAAGGAGGCGAGATTGAGAGGAACCCTAAAACTGGACGGCTAGGGGCAAAATAGATCTTTTAGTAGGCGATATGGGTTTCCCACGCAATTAATAATAACAAAATTAAAATCTGACGTCATGCACGAGTCTTCAATTTTTTGTTGTGTTGTTACGACGAAATTTATTGGTATAAACTTCTCTTTATGTGGTGTGAGGACGTTTCGTCCCTTTCCTTTGGCTGGGGCAGCTCAGCGGCCCAGGGAAGGAAAACAAACACAAGGAAATGTATTTTTTTGCAGGCACTTGGTTCTTTATTTAATTCACTTGATTTCATTCTTTTCTTCATAAGAAGAATTTAATTTCTCTTCACTACTACTGAATGTCTCTTATTATTAAATCTTAACTTTGTCGTTGCTGATCGTTTACTCTCAATCACTGCCGGCTCGAGAGCCCAGCACTCACTCACTTGCCGGCTCGAGAGCCCAGCATCGACTTATCGGCTCGAGAGCCCAACATTCACTCACCTGCCGGCTCGAGAGCCCAACCGCGACTGACTAAAACTAACTTTCTCTAACCTACTCGTAACTTATACTTATTCTATCTTATGCTATCCCTAATCTATTCCTAAACTATTTCTTATTCTATTCCTAAGCTATTCCTAAACTATTTCTTATTCTATCCCTAAGCTATTCCTAAACTATTTCTTATTCTATTCCTAATCTATTCCTAAACTATTTCTTATTCTATTCCTAAGCTATTCCTAATCTTTTCCTAAACTATTTCTTATTCTATTCCTAATCTATTCCTAAACTATTTCTTATTCTATTCCTAAACTATTACTAAACTATTTCTTATTCTATTCCTAATCTATTCCTAAACTATTTCTTATTCTATTCCTAAGCTATTCCTAAACTATTTCTTATTCTATTCCTAAGCTATTCC